>NIUQ01002102.1:0-24500 GCA_002796945.1 Plectus sambesii
TATGTTCTACACAATTCCTCTCATGGGCAAAAACATTGCCAGCTATGACATATCTGATGAGACGCAGAGCATGATTCTGCCGTTCACCTTTCTCATCAATAGTATCAGCCAGCTCGTCAACTTCTTTCTCTACACTACCCGGCAGAAAGAAGTTCATCAGGCTGTAGTCCACATTGTTTGTTGCAAGAAAATTGGTGCGTAACATTTGCTCATTTAACGCTTCATCTGTACCCCTACATATAGTCGTCGTCACAACGACAGCTTCAAATAAAGATTGCATACGTCAAAAACTTCAATGAGCTCAAAGTGACAGATCGAAAAGGTAGGCTGAGAGCGTGGTGGAACTCAGGATTCCCAGTATAGCCTATATTTCGGCTGGCATCACCAAGCATAAGAGAACTGGCAGGAACGTGTCTGTCAGCGATTACGATTAAACCGTGTCTGCCACTAATTCTTTCATTTTTGCGTTAAAAAATGGAAAAGTTTAACGACACAAAAATGGTTCGAGCATCACATCGCAGCACTACACAAAATCGTCGTCGTCATCGAACGAGTCGTAAGCGGTCGAATTGCCGGCTGTCGAGCGATTGTTGTCGGTGGAGCGCTTTGCTTTCTTCGGCGCTGTTCCAGAGGTGTTTCTGCCTTTGCTTTCGCTTCGCCGTTTGGGCGCCGACTCAGCGGCATTCTTTGCAGCGGCACCTTTGGTGGTTGAGCGTTTGACCGAGCTGAAGTCGCGTTCAGTATTACTGTGCACTAGCGAGGTGTCGGCCACTGGCGAAGGGGATCGATCTCTTAGCGCCGTTTTCGAAACTTTCGAATTGGTCACTGACAGCCGAGTCGAATCCAGGTGAGCCGGTCGCGATGTCGACGTCGACGGCCGCTGGAAATCTTCGTCAACATCCGAATCGAAGTTGTCCAAGTCTGGAAGCAGGATTGTAAGAATAATAACTAGTTGATGAGGGCTGTTCGCCGATAGCGTTACCATCATCGCCTGCTTTTGCTGAAGAATCGCCACACTTTGTTAGAGAGCGGTTATCACTGGGATTAGCAGCGATTGGTTGATCAAAAGCATCCCAATCGATTCCATCAAGAGAATCTGCAATTTTTTTAGATGATAAAAAATATCCAAAACTAAGAAATAATACGAAGATTTTAATCAACTTTTTTCGATCAGTAACAAGAAATCTCGCTAAGTACCAGACTTGGCAAAGATTCCCTCTCTTTTCAGTGCTTGAACACCATTTTTTACCAAGAATGATAGTCATTTCTAAGTTTCTACGTGCGTAAACTGATATAATAAGTTAATAGAAAGAAGCGGTACCAACTTTCGAAGTAGTTTGCCTTATTCAATCTAAGATTTCTTGTTACTGATAGGCAAATTACAACTATACAACAAACCATCTTCGGCCAAGTCAGGCAGAGCAGCGGTGGTAGGCGGCGGTTGTTGAAAGGCAGAGGTTGTTGGGACGTCTCTTGAAGGAGACGCGCGCTCCTCGCGCTCCTCTCCCTCGTCCCTCTTCGTCTGTCTCCGTTTAGCCGACTGCTCTTTCTGCACCGTCGCCGCCGCCATAATTGCGTCGGATTCCTCCGTAAGGGCGGCGAGCTGAAAGATTTGATCTGGCACTGAGTGGTTAATTTTATAAAATGAATGTAAAATATAGGAACGGTATTATATTTTTGCATTATCATAACACTTACTGCAAAAAATGAATGATGACCATGCAAAAAATGTAATAACATTTTTCATTAAATATTTAATTTAGCTTTTTTCAGACATTGTAAAACCGTAATACTCACCAGAGATGGATTATTTCTGACCAGTAACTTCACGTCGTCCACATTGACGCTGGTGCGTTTAGCGTGGCTGAAATGGAGTGGTCGGTGGAAGGAGACGAGAGAAAGATGGTTACCGTGCGAATAATTCGAGATCCTTGGCCCAAGTGTCCGACAAAAAGTCAAACGTCAACTGTCCAAGCTGCGCGATGAATTCTCTTGAGAAAGACATGTGACTGCCTTCGTCTCGTTCCTCGCACATCTTCCCAACCGTGAACTGTACCGCCGCTTTCAAGCGCTGTAAGTGCGAAAAGCAATAATCAAACTGTTGTGGGGTGCGGTCGGATCAGCGACAGCTGCATCATGCCCGCGGTGATATCATATTCGCCCTCACTCTTGTTATTCGTTCTGACAGCGGCTGGTCTGTTCCCCCCCCCCCCCCCCCCCCTCTCTTCCTTTTACCTCGCATCCTTTCCTCTTGTACGACCGCTCACATTTGTATAAATTGTTGCCCCAAACACCAACACAAACATAGTTTACTTTCTTCTAAGCACGATAAGTTTCGGATAGTGAAGGTTCTCGTCAAAGCCATTGCTCGCACATAAAAGAGCGGCTGCGTCTCGACCGCTCGACACGACCTCATCATAATCTGTCTCTATTTCAATCGAGAGCTCATCGCGAAGTTTCGCCAGATCGGCAAACTTGTCGAATGTCCCGCTTCTCGAAGGCGCGAAAATGTACGCTTCGCCGTTGGACGACAACAGCTTCACAATCGTATCGAGCAACGGTAGACGATATTCGTTGAAGAAAAGACAGTCGGCGGCAAGGATGATATCGACGGAATGTTCGAGACCTTCGAGGTCGGCGGGGGCGTCCCATCGCAGAAGTCGAGCGGAAACGTTCGAAAAGTTGGAATGGCGCACGATCAAATCCAGATTTGCGACAGACTTCTCGTTGCCATCAGTCAGCAAGACCGACTCGGCTTTCACGCTCGCGGCGCACAGGCCTGCCACACCCGTCATCCCTGCGCCCAGCTCCACCACTCGTCGTCCAGCGCAGATCTTTGCGTACTTGCCTACGTAATATGCCATCACTTCTTCCGCCGGCCAAATGCACACGTTGCCCGTGTTGTTGAAGCCGACTAGGTCTTCTACAGAAACTGCTTCGTCCGATAGAAGGTGAACAGCGGCGTGGAATGACGCGTCTCCGTGGCCTGGCGCAAATGTCACCGACTTCCAGATGCCCGATGATGCCGCTGGAGCCGCCATCTCCCCGTACTGCATCAGTCCGAAAGTGAGGAAGCGACGGCACACCGACAAAGTGAGATCATCATCGCCTTCCGTTCGACGTTTTTTTGAAATAGTGTGGGCCAATAGTCGCCAGCGCTTTTTTGACGACGATGGAACCGCCTAAGAACGATGGCTACACTATCGCACAAGTTTTGCAATGCTCGTTTCCTTTTCAAACTCGCAAATCCACGCACGAATAATTGAGAGGAAGGAGTCCTACCTCTTCCGTAGCTCGAAGATGCTGTTCCTGCTGTCTGAGTCGACTGTCGTCATGATCATCCATTGTGCAGTTATCGCTCGATCACTGATTTCAATTTCGGTAGATAAGAACCCACTTAACTCGCTTATTAAGTGATTTCTGACCGATCTTTTTGTCAATTTCAGCGAGAATATTTGATTCACTCGGCTTGATTTGCACGCGCGTCTTACAACGACATTTGCTTATCGTAACTCCTCGACAATTACGACGTGGATGGCCAAAAAATGAATGCGTGTTTGATCGCGGTTTGGAATATTGACAATTATAGCATCGCTTTCTGCTAGCCTGAAACAATTTCCACGCGTCGCTTTGTGACGTGTCATCGCTTCGACTGAATCGGGTACGGATTGAATTATTTACGAGAACGATCGACGCTGTCTCTACTGACAGCGGGAGAACTCACTCAGTTGCCGTGAATCACAGAATGAACTAGCATACTAGCTTACTGACGTACTAAGAAAATAATGACAAAGAATTTCGAAATTTTTCTGCTGTGCCGTGGCTGTAGTAGTAGCGCTTCACCTTTGTTTGCCATCGCTCTCTGCACGCGATGTTACAGTTTTGACGTTTACACTTTGATATTTGGCAGGAAGGAGGCGCGCGTGCTGATCGAGTTGGACGCGGTGAGCGAATTGAGCGCGCTGATCGGGTCGAGCGTGCGCGCTGGCGTCGCGATTACTTAGTAGTGTCTTGAATGCGTCACGCCGCATAGTTCTCGCAACACCGCTGACTACATATATCCGTACGATGGCGGGTGATGCTCGACACAACGTCGTCTTCGTGCTCGGTCCCCCTGGTAGCGGAAAGGGCACCCAATGCATCAAGATCTCCACAGTAAGTTACAAACTTACGCTCTTTGAGGTTTATTTATGGATAAGGGAGCTCGAGCTTATTTGAGTGATAGGGATCGATCAGTGGAGCTGATAAAGCGATCAGTGCATTTGTTACATTAATCTGCGAAATAAATCAATTTGAATACTACATAATTATTAATCACATGTCCGTTCGCACTAGCAAGTCGATTGACTAATATCTCGACGTGGAAATAAATTACACTGTTAAAAGTTAAACGAGTTGTCGAATTTGTTCGCAGGACAGCGAACTTTCACCTTGCGCGGAATCACATCTTCACTCAAATGTAATGCGGAATGTCGATGTTAATATGCGTTATTCTGGAAAGCACGCGCACATATCAACTAACAACAAGAGCTGTAATCGCAACATATAAAATAGTATACGATATTCAAAGATAATATACGGTATTTCTGTCGATTGGTGCTAATTACGATTTAAAAATACGGCCTTTTTTAGGAGTACGGCTATATTCATCTGAGCGCTGGCGATCTGCTGCGGGCTGAGCGACAACGCGAAGGATCCGAATTCGGCGCACTTATCGAAGAGCACATTACCAATGGAACCATCGTGCCTGTTGAGATTACTTGCAAACTGCTGGAAAATGTACGTTTAAGTCGTATAAACCATTTTCACTCTAATGGGGGCACCTTTCATATCAATTATGTGTTTTGCTGAATTTTTAAAGAATATTGTCTGTTTTGGAAAGTTTCCAATTTCAAGTTGATATGGTATTTGTTAAAGTAGGAATTATGGATCCCTGAAATTCGGGAAACGAACATTTATGTCGTATTTGCGCATATTTTGACACAAAGCGCAATGAAATGTTACGAAAATTGCATTTCTGCTATAATTATTAATCTACCAGCGATTGTGATATGACAACCATAATCTCACCGCGAACTTTCAGGCAATGATCGCTTCGGGTGGCGCGCCGGGCTTTCTTGTCGACGGCTTTCCTCGCAACGAAGACAACCTGAGCGGATGGGACCGCGAGATGGGGCCGAAAACGAATCTTCAGTTCGTTCTCTTCCTCGCTTGCCCCACAGAGGTTCGTGCGCTTATCAGATTGACTCTAATTTCCTCTTGAAAACTGTTTAACTATCCATTCTCAGCATATACTGTAAGGCGAGAAATTATTGGTTGGGATCGGATTTGGGTGGTTCGGTCGATCACCCAAATTAAGTCCCCTCAATATTTCTACCTAGCAGTTTCAACTAATTAGACTGATATTTTTCTTGTCCAGATCTATTATCCCGCTATGTCGCGAGGTTCGCTGAGTCAGAACGATTGATCACCCAAGTTAATTCTTACTCAGTATTCCTCTCCTTACAGTATATTTTCTAGGTGTGCACACAGCGTTGCCTGAATCGCGGTCAGGGCAGGACGGACGACAACGAAGAGAGCCTTCGAAAGCGCATTCAGACGTACAACAACCAGACGCTGCCCATCATTAAGCACTACGAAAAGATGAATCTAGTGCGAGAAATTGACACTTCGGCTGATGCGGACTCGGTCTGTTTAATTCATTATTTTCAATATTTCCTTTATTATCCAACTCTTTTCAGGTTTACGAACAAGTTCGCAATGCGTTCAACAAGGCCAACGCTTAGTTCCTAATTGTGATAGTAGGTTACCTAACTTTTATATTGTTGATGTTTATGTTTTATGAAACCGATCGTAAATACGGTAACTCATCCATTCCTATGTGAACCTCGGCCGTCGTGAATGTCGCTTGTGCATTCTGTACGCTTCGCATTACTGGTGATATATTTCTTCATATTGCCGTCGAGTAAATATCGATTATGTGTAATTCTCTGAGCATATCTGACACATAACGGCATTCGGAATCGATTTATTCGCAATGGGCTTTTCATCGAAGACTGAGAGAGAGCGCCGCTTAGGCGAGCACGCGCTGTTCCGAGCCGGCCTCTGCCTCCTTCGCCCAATCGGGGAGCGGCGCCGTAAACGACCAATCGTCCGTCTGCAGAATATCATCTTTGTAGTCAAAACTGGGCGATCAGTTACAAGAAATCTTAGATAGAAAGAAACGCTATCGACTTTCGAAGTAGTATTATTCAATCAATTTATGCACGTAAAAACCAGAAAATAGTTTCATTCTTGATGAAAAACGGTGTTCAAGCACCAAAAAGCGAGCTGATCTTTGCCAACAAAGGTGCCTGATTTGATTCCTTATTACTGATGGAAAAATTATGACTATAGCTTATTCGAAAAAATTCACGCTTACCTCATACTTAAGACAGTGGAGGTACATTACAAAATGATCGTAAGGCACTTCTTTCTTGAGCAGATGACATTCGCGACAATAAATGTCGATTTCGGGGCGTTGATCGCACGGAAGATTTGGCTCCTGCTCCAAGTGCTCATCGGCCGCCCTGCGCATTCGTTCAGTGTATTTAGGGTCTAAAGTCCCGTCGATATGCCATAATTCGGATCGATGCGCCTTCTTTACTCCTTCGCACAGCTAAATATCTCCATTTGAAACTGTCCAAGAAGCAGCTTAATCGTGGTAAGTTAACAATACGTTACACGCGCAATCACACAATTCAGGCACACGCGTATGCATGCGCGTGTAGCGTATCCGGTACTAATGAGGCATGTCGTTGAAGTACGTCGATCGTGACTAACCTCATCGAAGGGCATGCCGTAATTGCCGTTCTTCCCTTTATTCGGTCCCCAAACATCCTTATTATAAAGTTGGTCATTGACGATAGGAAAACCTGAAAAGCAAACAAGTGTGTGATCTAATTAACATTATCATTGAGCCGGTTCCATAATCCTTTCCTAAAATTAAGCAATTCATAGCGATACTCAGCGCTATGCTTCATAATGGGCTTAAGTAATGCATAACTTAAGAACAGCTAAGGAAACTATTATGGAACCGGCCCATTATCCTCGCTTACCAAGATACTGAAGATGAACTCTAATCTGATGGGTCCTGCCGGTTTCAGGATAGCAGCGGACAAGGGAACGTTTGCCATCGGTCCAACTACGTCGAAATCGCGTTCGCGCCTCCTTGCCGTCGTCGCGAATGCACTGCACTCCCATGCTGCTCACCAACACCCCTATCTTCTTATCACACACCATTTCTTCCCTAAAATATCAGCCTATAATCACTGAATTCTGATTTCAATCGAGCCTAGTCCTACGCGGGGAATTCTCCATCCACCATGCAAATATACTCCTTCCTCCAATGACCGTCGCCCAGCGTCGTCTTGAACTTTAGATCGGTCGCGTAGTTTTTCGCGAACAGCAGGACGCCGGATGTCGTGCGATCGAGGCGATGCAACACTAAACCATTCAAAAAATGCATAAACTGAATTCATATTCAGATAGAGTGAAATTTGTATATATCGGTACTTGGGGAAACCGATCATAATAATCGATGTAAGCGAAAAACCGGTACAGTGAAACCTGGATAAGTGCAACCCTGATAAGTGCACAACCCGGATAAGTGCACAAATTTTTCTTGCCGGATCGATGTGCACTTAGCCGGGTTTCGCTGTATAAACTAAATATCGACATAACCGAAATACCGGTATAAACGAATTCTATTGAATCGCGTCCTTACATCTGAGATCCGCTCGTTTATAGCCATGCAGCAAGTGAAGCAGACTGATCACAGTGTGATAGTTATAACTGCCACAAGCGTGGACCGGCACCGATGGCGGTTTGTTGACCACCAGCAGGTCGTCCGTGTCCGCGATGATTTCCAGCGGAGCGTCGAGTACCGGAAGTTCGTGCCTAAACCTTCTCATTGTTCTGCAAGATACTTTCTGCTCCCCTTTTACCCATACCTGTGGCGATAATGAACAATTACATCCCTGCCTCCAATCACGTGATCGACATTTGCGCATTTTCCGTTCACAATGAATCGGCCGAGTTTCACTGCAGCCATCTAAAAAAGCGAACAATTAATTCGTGTCACGTTGCGTACTAAGTTTAGCTTTAATTCAAGTTTTTAACTTAAACTCAAAGTTTAATTTAAGTCGCAGTCATGTGCTAGGCTTTATGTACAAATGTTAACACGCCTTTGACTTATGAGAGGATCTGCGGTCATCCCTTGCTCTAGACAGAACGTATCGTAGATCATTAAGAGCTACGGGTGATGAGGCGGTTTCTTAATTGCACGATAAACTGATACGATTCGCAGTCTGCTTGTCATGTACGACTACAAACAATTTACAATACATTTCCTATAGCTTGCAGTGGCCGCAAGTTCTCTCCAAGTAAGCCATATAAAATGGCCAATAGGACAAAAGATTCTATTTGAGAAATGATGTACCATGTAGTTCGGATCGGCACCCAAGAATTCCTTCTTGAAAATGTCCACCAGTTTGTGTCCGACCCAACGTCCTTTTGCGAATGTCTTGTAGGCGCCCCAATACGGTTTGACGAAGCGCACGCCTTAAAAGCAATATTTATGACCGTCAAATGTAGAATGTTGGTACAGTCGAACCCGCGTTATTGCAACTTCGCGGGAACCAGCCAAAAATTGCAATAATGCGGGTCTTGCAATGATGCGGGTCTTGCAATAAACCGGGTCCTGCAGCTATCTTGGACCTTAAGTTGCAATGATGCAAGTCCTACATGTAGCCTAGTCCTGCATCTATCTTAAATTGCAGTTATCTGAGTACAGCAATGCTGTCACATTATCATATCAGCTATATTAATTGTTGACGTAACATTTGTATCTATGAATGGGAATTTTCAATCTTTTTTATGTCATATATATAATTCAATCAACATTCGAGCAAATTTAAAAAAGCAAATTTGGGAAAACTGACCAATTAAGCAATCAAAATCTAATCGTGTGAACAGACTGCGACGCACTAATTCAGTTTTAAGAAAAAACTGTAATATTTTTGATTATTTTTTTGCTTATGCAAGTTATGCAAACTTTCGCTTCTATCGCATAGAACCTATCAAAATTTCCCCCCTTTGTCTTCACTGTAACGCGTAGAACATTTAAAGCACCCAAAATTTTGCTGTTAGTGAGCAAACTTTGAAGCAAAAATCTGCCCTTCGCGCTTACTGACTTCTTTGTCAGGCGAGAAAGGTCTGTTTTTGGCGGTGAGGGAATATTATTGACGTCTCGCCGTGATGCCGTGTATCCTATTCATGCGATCCTCATGACCTCCGACCTACACGCGTGTCATATGCTGACAGTTGCAATGATGCGGGTTCCGAATAGTACAAAAGTAGACAATGGGAGTCAGCCAAGAGTTGCAATGATGCNCTCCGACCTACACGCGTGTGATATGCTGACAGTTGCAATGATGCGGGTTCCGAATAGTACAAAAGTAGACAATGGGAGTCAGCCAAGAGTTGCAATGATGCGGGTCGTGCAATGATCCGGGTTGCAATGATGCGGGTTCGCATACAGCGCAAAAAATAGGGGAAAAAATCGGTAACCAGGCAAAAGTTGCAATGATCCGGGTCTTGCAATGATCCGGGTTGCAATAATGCGGGTTCGACTGTATGTACCATTTGAGATGGTAAACTGTGGAGGCGGCATTTCTATCTCGTCGTCCTCCTGTTTCTGCCGTTTGGCGCGCTTTGATGCGGGCTGAAATCGTCCAAAGATTTAAGAATTATGGCAGACAATCAGTAATCCATTGATTTCTAGCTAGCATAATTCACAAAGCACCACAAAAAAATTATGTGCAGAAAAGCGTACTGCTTCACGGCCGTTCGTGGTTGGTGGTCGTTTTCCCGATGTTGATGCAACAACGTCGCCGCTACGCGTTGTCGGTGAGACTAGGCAAGTCTGATTCTCGTTGTCGTTAGGCGCTCGCTCTTGGTCCACTTCGGCCATCTCTCAATTTTTAACAAATCGAGCAGAGCGCCGACACGGCGGTTCAGATTTGTACTAACGTGTGGTGAAACGTTCAATACTCAGTCAACAACGTTTTTTAATTTTTTAATTTTTTTTCTTAATTTAAATAAAAATCAGCGCCTGGCAAGACTTAGAACTTTTTACGCTCGTTCTAATGATACCCTGATGATAATTTTATACTACCTAGCTTTCGAATAAACTTGACGGCAAGTTTCACTATGGAGACCCTATTTTTCATTTTTGCTTTTTCGATTCAGTTCGAGTTCGAATTCAGCAATTGCTATCATACGCAATATTAAATTAGGAATCGAAAGCTATTTTTACTTTGTATTGACGTATATTTATTGCTGAGCACTCGTATGCTTAAAAAGTTTTGCTTTTTTCGGCCCTCTGAACCGCCGTGCCGAGCGGTCCGCATCTCAAATGTCTCAAACGTCATCTTCGTACTCGACTGAAACATTGTATAGTACGCCCGTCGTGAATCGGACAAGGCGCGAATTTCGATTGTTTCCCAAAAACTGGCCATTTGATGGTGGCGAGGGAAGTGAAGGGAAGTGGCGATCGACGCTTTAAGTGGAAGTCGAAACTCAAATGCGAGCGGGTTCGTTAGACGATGGTAAAAAGTGGTTCCTTGCCAGTTGACGCCGGTAATGAAGCAGAAGAAGACGGAGCGGTTGTCTGATTGGACTTGCGGGCGATGGGCGGGTGCCGAGGGAGTGCCCGCGAGTGACAATGGCTATTTGTCTGGTCGACGTTTCGTCCCCGTGTCTGCATTCTTCGCGCTTCGTCGCCGTTCGATGGCGGATGGCAGCGGCCGACGCAAACTCGATCAGGCGGGCTTTTGCGGACCGTGTCGGCTTGATCGTATTCCAGTCACACGTCATCCGCGGTTCGCTCGTCCGTTGCCTCTTCGTCGTCGTGCGATCGTGATCGTACGTGGCGCACATTCAGCTTCGCATCCATTACCCTCTCCCCCTCAACGAACGGTCGTCTACATTTTGATGGAACATGCCAGGCGCTCTGTTTGCCGCTTCCGTGCGCAAAGAGAGAGAGGGGCATTCATCTCTTCATCGGATTTTGGTTGACAGGATGCGACGTCGTCGTCGACAGCCCGCTCCTTGTCACTATTTTCTTCCGTAACTTCATTCACCCGCCCGATCGCCTCGCGTGCATTTGCCTATCACCGCTACCCTGCCCGCCCGTTCATGCTAATCACTCCCCCGAGTTTCAGTGATAGAGCCGTTCGCCGACGCGCCTCCTAGGTTGGATAACAAATCTTTCGACTGTCACCTTTTACTAGCGTCCTCTCGCGTGACATTTCTCATGAAGCCATTAAAGAATTTGATAAAGGTCTTGTTCTCCTCCTTTTCTCGAGTCTTCTTGTTCGCGAGTAGCCTTCTTCACGAGTTGCCTTTGAGGAACACGTTTATCGACGTCGTGCCCTATTATACAGCGCTTAACGGAGCAGCGACTATTCAATCTTATTGTTCTGGCGCTTTGGGTGGGCGGCCTGAACTCGAACGACGGCTTCGGTTCCGCGTCTCCGGGGGCACTATCAATTCAGTTCAGATATTGTTTGCAATGGTGCGAATTGAGTCCGTCTAGAGAGTTGGCTGATTGATTTTGAAGCAGAATGGTCATTTTTTTTTCGTCACACAGAGAAGGATATGTTGCGATTGTTATCGCTAGATGTCCACAGTGCTCGGGGGGAACTCGAAACTTCGGCCCACTAAGTTTTCCGCCCAAATCGATGGATGCAATGTTTTGCAGCTGAATGAGATCCTTGGTCACTGTCCGAACGAGCGGAATAGGGAATGGCTTTTTGCCATGGTCGCTATAGTTATCTCGTCTGCGTGTTCAGGAACGACGATTCAACACGTCGCAGAACAGAGTTATATCGATTTCGTTAGTAATTAGCGCTCTTCCTTATCATGCGCATTGTGTCGCAGTGAAGTAAAGCTAATTAAAAAAAACCAGGTTTAGTGACTAATACCATTGCGAAACCTTAACTAAGAAAAATTAAATAATTAGTCGCTCGTAGGGCGCGCTACGTAGGCTGGGCTCAGTAGCGAAGCCCGGCGAATGCGCTTCTTCCGAAGTCGACTCTGAGCCGACAGAGTTATTTCAGCGATGGCCGTCATGGCCGATAAGTACGACCTTCCCCCCTGTAACATGTGCATGATCGCCACCGATCCCACATACCAGGCGTACAACGTCACCATCAGCGGCATCGTGCTCGCCATCGTCGGCGTGTTCGGCATCGTCGGCAACGCCTTTGTCATCTTCGTATACACTCGACCCTCGCTGAGCAAGCAATCGACGAGCGTCTACCTGGCCGCATTGGCAATGTCCGATCTTTGCATGGTGTGCACCGCCATGTTCCTCTTTGCACTGGAGGCGTGGAGGTAGTTAAAGACATTTATGCGATCAATTAATCGTGGTCATCAACTAATAACGTTACAATTGCAGGCATCATGGGCCTCCCGTGCTGGCGCTGATCTACGGGGGCGGGGCGCCGTTCGTATTCCCCTTGGGCGCCATGTTCCAGACCACGTCCGTTTATTTTTGCGTCGCCGCAGCCGTAGACTGCTTCATAAGCGTGGTGCTGTCGAGCCGCGCAAAGCGACTGCTCTGTACAGCGAAACGCGCCAAAATCACGGTCTTCGTGCTAACTGTCTGCTGCATTTTGTACAACATTCCTCACTTCTTCGAAGTGGAGAGCATTGCCTGCTACGAACCGCGTTTCGACATTGAATCTATTCAAGTCTGTCCAACTGAAATTCGCCAAAATCAGCTCTATTACACCGTCTACTATACATACATGTACACTATATTCATGGCGGTCGGCCCGCTGCTTCTGCTGGTAGCCATAAATGTCGTCGTTGTGGTAAGCGTAAATATAGTCGTTGCGCCCAAAAGTACTGTCCTTCACGCCTAAACGAGGCGCGCATCCGTTCAAGAATGAGCCGAAAAAGTCAATAATTTGCACGAACATACCGTAATGTTGTTTTGTGCCGGGCTTGGAAATTATCGATTGTTTCGACGTGAGAATTTGCTCATGTCCCGTTTTCGCGCAAAGGATAACAATGATAACTTTTGAACATAATTTACATTTTGCAGATAGCCGTGTTGCGCAGGCCCGCAGACGATAATGAAGATTCGGACACAATTAGCCTCATCCTCGTAGTATTTCTGTTCATCTGCTGCAACAGTCTCAGTCTGCTGATCAATTTTCTCGAGCTACTGCTTTACGAGCAATTGGCCCACACGATCGTCTACTTGGTAGACGCGTCCAACTTTCTCGTCGTGTGCAACTGTACGGCCAACTTCTTTATTTATCTCGCATTCGGCAAGACATTTCGTCACACGTTCATCGACGCCGTCAAGCGCTGGAAGAGCGCGTCCGTCGCCGTCGATGCTCACGATGACACGCAATCCGTCGGGCGGATCAGCCCCCTTCCGCTGCTCAGCACTAAAACGCGCGATCATGCCGTCGGCGGCGGCGAACCGGTCGTCTTTTTGTGGGACCGCCTGAACAATACGACCAGCCGCCGCGATTCCGACGCGCTTACATGCATGTTCCAGACCAGCAGCAACGACCTCATCGTGCTCGGCAACGGCTGTCATCATACGGCAGTCTGATTCGTCGTCGTCGTCGTCGTCGCTCGACTTCGAACGCCCAAACTACAAACTCCCTGCTGCTGCTGTCTACTGCTGCAACTAACACTCGCGCTGTAGTCGGATCTTTCACATTGCCTTGCCTATGCATCGGCGTCGATAAAGAGTGTCTGAAGCCGAGAGTTGTTGACGTTGACCTTGAGCGATTGGTGTAAAATTAGCGAATATGAGTGCTCCTGGTGTATGATAAAGCGGCGGGGGGCGCTCGAGGTCGTCGCCGAGCGGCAACGTCGACGTCTGCTCGTCGACGTCAACTGTCGATGTTGAAAAAGCGTTGGGCGGCGCCTGTTGCGCTCGCAGCAAATTACGCGCGTTGAGGCGAAGGTGGCCGGATGCCGCGGTTGAGTGCCGGTGATAGAACTGGCAGCTTCTCGCGTCCGACGCGATCGCCGGCGGCCATCCCGGCCGAGTGCAGGCGCGACCGCCCGCAATCCGCCACCGGAAGCCACTCGGCCGGCGCCGACTCGGAGAACAAAGTCAATTTACCGCAATCGATGCGCCCGGCCGCATCGTCCGGTCGTCGTCGGCGTTGACCATCGCCCAATCCGCTGCCACCGCGCAATCGATGCGCGCCACCACGCGCAACTGCTTCCTTCTTCAACGTCGTCGTTTCAGCCCACGACGTCAAGTCGTTTGCAGCTTCCTGCCGCCGCCGCCGCCGCCACAGTCGTCTTCGCGCCGACGATGCCCGCTCGCAACTGAGCTCCTCCGTCCCCGCACCGGCGGGACAACTGTCGTCCGCCCATGTCGTCCCGACAGACTTACTCGAGGTTGGGGCGCTCTTTCGCGCGCGCATTGATCGCTGTGGACCGCCTTGTTTAAGGGCGGAAATGGCCGAGAACGGCGACCCGCTGGCGGGATCGGACGCCGTCAGGTCGAGACAGCCGCCGCGGAGCAGGGCGCTGATCATCTTCTGCGTGCTCACCGCGCTGCTGCTCATCGTCTGCGCCCTCCTCCTAGCTGCTCTCATCTTCACTCTGACGCGCCAGCGAGACGACATCTGCCTAACGCAGGGATGTATCGAAACAGGTGCTGCTTGTTCCTTTCATTCCTCGCCGCCTAAATGATTCGTTCTTCAGCTGCCGTCATCATGTCCTCTATGAATACCGAGGTCGATCCGTGCAACGACTTTTATGAGTACGCTTGCGGTAACTGGATCAAGAACCATCCCATCCCCGACGATGCACCTTCTGTTTCCAATTTTGAAAATCTCGGACAAGACTTGGAGGTCGCTCTAAAGGGTACATATCATTGATCTAACTTGATAGTGTTCAATTAGACATGTGTTTGTCCGTTGCAGAACTACTCGAAGAAAAGTACAATGCCGTTAGCGACGGCGAGGCTGTGCACAAGGCGAAGGAATTTCACCAGCAGTGTCTGAACGAAAGTGAGTGTATTGACGCATCTGGCTATCAAAACTCATTCTGTGTGCTTCAGCGGCGATTCTGCTGACGTGGAGAGGCGCATTCGACGATGTGATCTCGTCTTTCGGTGGCTGGGGCAGTTTGACCAACCGCAGTTTCACTCCGGACACATCCGTTGAGCGACTATTCGGGCTTACGGTGGCCAAGTTTAGAGCCGATTCTCTGTTCAAAGCGACGGTGCAGCCGGACGATAAAAACTCCAAGAAACACGTGCTTCTGGTGCGCAAACA
This sequence comes from Plectus sambesii, assembly GCA_002796945.1. Lineage (NCBI taxonomy): Eukaryota > Metazoa > Nematoda > Chromadorea > Plectida > Plectidae > Plectus > Plectus sambesii. The sequence continues at coordinate 15,366 of NIUQ01002102.1, forward strand.
GACGTTCCGCGACAATGTTAATCAATTTTAGTGCAGCCTAGGGCACGGTTGATGAATACGGCCGCAATCCCCCCGGTCAAAGTTGAAGAACACAACCGGCAGCTGTATTTCCGAGTTGTTTTTAGGGGTCGAATAGTGAAGTAGTCTCAATGACGCGGGTTCATTTCCCACTAAGGGCGGTCCCTCACCCCACCAAGGTGCTCATCCCTCCGGGATATTGGTAGCAGCTTTGTGTACGTGGGCGTGCTACTTCTATTATTAACAGATGTTTATTAACTAGTGAACCAGCCGTAACACATACAGCAAGTGCTGTTCAAACAGCCGGCATGAACGATGTTAACGCCTAGACACAACAATGGTTTTTACTATGATGTGTCATAGAGTTCTTATGCCGATTTGTTCGGCCGTGGGCCAACACTTTGCTGCGGAAGTACCAACATATGATGTCCAATTAGCCAACATCCCGGTATCAGGCATAAGACAAGATTATTCTACTGTCGTTTTCATATGACTCATACCCACCATCAAAAAGCCACTTAGTGAACGCTAAGAAACATACAATTTTTTCAGTTCGACCAGCCGACGCTGAACCTTTTCGCACGAGACTTCTACATTCTTGCCGAGACCCTAGAGGAGCGGCGCGCGTATAAAACTCTCGTCAGGGACGTGCTCATTTTGTTGAACAGCGATCCCGCTATTGCGACCGAGGACGCAGACGAGATACTCCAATTCGAAACTGAACTGGCTAATGTCCGCCATTCATTTCTGAGAGCGCTTCCAACAGCCGCAATAAATCATTTCAGATAACGATGCCCGATGATCAGCGCCACGATATCGCCGAGCTGTACACCAAAGTTACTCTCGGCGAAGTCTCTCGCGACCTACCAAACTTTAAATGGCGCGAGTTCCTAGACACTATCTTTGGTTCAATCAAATCGCCCGATGGAAGGGATATTGTTTTCGACGACAGCACCGAGATCGTCATTTATGGCATTGATTTTTTGCATCGCCTCAATGTTCTACTGCCGAACTATCCGAAAAGGTAAAATGGACTCCCAATGTGAACTTAATAAAATACGGCTGTTTCAGGACAATATTAAACTATGTTACGTGGTGCTGGTTCTTCAAAACGATGCTACGTGACCTGCCAGATCCGTTCGCCCTTACCATGTTCAAGTTCTACCGCACTCTAAACCGTTCGTTTCTGTCCACCTTTATATTATAAATCTCATCTATTCAGTGATGCAAGTTCCAAAGTTGCGCTGGCACGGTTGTGTCACTCGAATCAACGGTCTCATGCCCATGGCCACTTCGAGCATCTACGTCAAGAACCACTTTGATCACGAGGCCAAGGTGCGGGTCGAAGAGATGATTGCACTGATCATGGAGGCTTTTGTCGAATTGCTCGAAAGCGAAGACTGGCTCACTCAGGAGACGAAGGCATTCGCCAAAGAAAAGGTTTGCTCTTTGATGATTGTATTAGAGAAGTATTGTTTGAGAAAGATTTGTGAAACTGAACTTAACATGATAGGTCAGAAATATTTGGAAATAGAATCACTAGTTACCAAACATGTTATTCCGTAGAGCTGCAGCTGGAGTAGTTTAATGGAGCATCTGTTACATTATCGAGACTTCCTCGTTGCAGATTCGGGCGATGAATCAGAAGATCGGCTATCCCGACTATCTCAACGATACGAAGGCTGTTGATCGCGAATATCAGCTGTTCGCCATCACCGAGGGCAACTACTACAAGACCAAGTTTACCTTTTACGAAATGTACCAGCGAGATATTCTCGATAGAATCAATATGCCCGTCGATCGAGACAGGTTGATAATGTCATTTAGTTATCATAACGTAATCGATGGTTATCTAGGTGGGTGGCCGGTGCTGCGGTCGTCAATGCGTTCTACAGCCCGAACACCAACGAAATTAGTTCGTTCAAAGTTGCTTATAAGTTTAAGGAACAACGTTTTTTTCAGTCTTCCCTGCTGGCATCCTTCAACCAGTCTTTTACGATAACGACTTTCCCCGATCGATGAACTTTGGTGGCATCGGCGTCGTGATTGGACATGAAATAACGCACGGCTTCGACGACAGGGGTACTGTACTATCTTTAAAAAGTATTCTCCTAAGCAATTGTCATAAATATTTAGGCCGTCTGTATGACAAACTGGGCAACATTCGACAGTGGTGGGACAATGCGACGATCGAAAAGTTTGAGAAGAAGGCAAACTGCATCGAAGACCAGTACTCTAATTACGTTCTGGAGCAGGTGAACATGCGCATCAACGGCAAGAACACCAAGGGCGAGAATATTGCCGACAATGGCGGCTTGAAGCAAGCCTATAGAGCTTATAAGAAGTACGCCGCACAGCATCCGACGCCTCCCACGCTTCCCGGCGTCAACCTCACCCACGATCAGCTCTTCTTCTTAAACTACGCCCAGGTTTCATTTATTTTTATAATTTTTAATCTTATTAATCTTATTGTTCCAGATTTGGTGCGGTTCAATGAATGACAAGGAAGCGGTGCGCAAACTGCGAACTTCTGAGCACTGTCCCGGTCCCATCAGGTTCGTAAGCTTCGTTTTATGCTTTGATTTGGCGGTGCGTTGCGGTAACACGAGCAATTTTGAAGAAAAATATGATATATTCTTCTTGGTAATGGCGTATCTCACTCTGCGTGCCGCACGACGCAGAAAAGCTTATAATTAACACGAATTATTTTAAAAAATCATAAATCTTTTCAGGGTAAAAGGACCGCTGTCGAACTCGTACGATTTTGCTGCGGCATACCATTGTCCGGTCGGCAGTCCGATGAACCCTCCTGCGAGTCAGAAGTGCAGAGTGTGGTAGATGTTTTCTTACAATCTGTGTTATATATACTGATTACCAACGACGCTGGATCACTGGCTTGTGTGCTCATCGATATGTCAAGTATGTGAAGGTGAAGACGTGTTTCGAGATGGAGTTCGAGTTCGAGAGTCGTGCCCGCCCGTTTCTGCTTCGGGTGATACATTGTAGTCGAGCAATACGTTCTAATCAGGTGGAGCGAGTTCGGTGTGATCAATTCTCTTGTTGCTCGTTTATCCCGCCGCCGCCTACTATTCGTCATGTTATCGTAAACACCTATGCTTATGTGAGCTATGAGTCTGAAGTGATCTTGTATGTTTCCGACTATTTGCCTGAAGTGAGCATGATGATGTGCAACAGTCACCAATTATATTCTACTGTTCGAGCAATTGATGATCTAACCTCTGTGAAACGCAATAAAGAAAAGACGCTCAATCAGTTGTCAAGTCTCATGGCGGCGTGTGCGTAAATCGCGGGCGTTGATCATTCCGTGGGGAGAGCGAAAAACGACCGCAGTTAACACCTCCGCCCTCCGCCAGAATGGCAGCGGAGGGGCTGATTGGGCGAATCTGCGCAATCCCACCCCGGCTGCAAATTGCCTTCGTTTACAGCTTCCAGCCGACGGCCGCTTAAAGGAACGCTCGACTTGAAACGCATTCGCTGCTTCAGCGGCTCAAGGAAACAAGGCCGCGTCATGCATTTTGGTCTCACTCTTGTCTGCCTCCTCTCAGCCGTGAACACCATCAGCGGCGTGGTGGACGCTTACGTATGTATGCCAGTACCTGTAGCGGTTGGTAATTGGCCATTATTTCAGTCGCCTTGGAGGCCATTCACACTATTGCGACTTCCCAGTGGCGACGACGACAATCAACTTGGACGGACGCAGGGGAAGCGGGCGTTTGGCGCTTTTGACGGCTATGATAAGCGCATGCAGGTCGAGAGAGGTGGATACGGTTGGGATCAGTGCGAGTTCAGTCCGTTGTCTTGTCTCCTGAGAAGACGGCGCTCTCCGCCGCGTCCGCACACCGTCAACCTCCGCCGACTCGGGCCCATAAACGACGAGGAACAAATGCGCGCCCTCATGCTCATGCATCTTGTCCGAGGTTGAGCGTCCTTCTTCCAACGTGATAGTTCGAGCAATGTCCAACATCATGCGTGTGCTCTGTTTATAGAAGCCTGAAATATCGCCGTTGAAGTGAGCCAAAAAGTGTGACGCTGCTGATAGTGTGTTGCACAATACAATGCTGCTCCGTTTTCTGTTTANCGGTTTATAGAAGCCTGAAATATCGCCGTTGAAGTGAGCCAAAAAGTGTGACGCTGCTGATAGTGTGTTGCACAATACAATGCTGCTCCGTTTTCTGTTAATCCTGCATCAGTGCTTGGAAGCCGGCAAATTTTCTGGATAGTAATTATGGTGAATACAGCAGGCTTGTTAGACAGTCGCTTTAGCGATGCATTACTGTTTATACTAAAGAGATATTTTTGCTATGTAACAACATGAACTGGATAGGCGCGGAATCGAGCAAATGTGACTACTGTTTGTTCACTAGAGCGCAGTTTCGCGGTTGTAAATCGGTCGGTAGGTAAGATGGTCAACAATCAGATCCTATCACGTTCATTTCATAAAGTAATATGAGGTGATATTCATAATTATCACATTTGGGAACAGATTACGAAACTCATGCGCTACCGGCCGAATGACAATGTTCAGTGAATATGAGTGGATATGACTGAAAATGCTCGATGCAGTAAGGGTCACTGTCGTATTTAAGTGGCACTAAACTGTTGGCACACGAAGGCTTTCGTTGGATACGCAATTAGCATGTAACTGGAATCAGAGGAAACAAGTCACTCGCATATATCGGCGGCGATAGTGACGTAGGTTCGAGAACAGTCGATCGAAAAGGGAGCAAAAGCGGAAGTGGTTACACCAACCGGCGTTAGAGTTCGTCAGCGCGAAAGGTTGCGTCATAAGGCGCGCTTCCGGGTAACAATACAGACAAGAGAGTGCAACCCTATCGCATTGCAACGCAAGCGTAACAGCAATTTATAAGTCTTGTACAGAATCCCTGAATACAGTAAATCAGAAATCGCTCTTCTCATTGCATCAACCAGTTTTTTGAAAAATTTTCAGCTTCGCCACCTTGCTGCTTAAGTTGTGTTGTGTTTTCTGAGAAACTAGTTGTTCCAGCACCGATAAAGCCTACTACTGATAGTTGCTGCAATGGCGCAGTTTTCAAACGATGCTGAAGAAGATGGAACTGGCGGAGAGGATTACTATGCCATGCTCAATGTTCCTCGAAATGTGAGCCAACCATTTTGGGCAAGGGGGGAGGATGTTTCCGACCGAAACAGTGGGCGACGTATAATATACCATTCATTAGCCCGCCACTGCAACAGTGGGAGATGCGCAATAAATTCATTCATCATCGCCCACACCACAATCGTAACTGACTATTCCCTAGACAGTAGATCGGCTTCCCATCGCTTTAGCTAAAGCCGTACTTTGCGGATGTTCTCTAGCATTGCTTTAAGTATTAGTTTAACTAATGGTGCGCAGTATGAAATTGATTGCGTATCTAGGTTGGGATAGGTGATGGTGTCACTGATCGAAATGTGACATTTTGCTCTATGGAGTATAAAGTTGTAAATAATAAGACTGTTTGATGCGTACGATATATCATAATACTGATACGAATGATTACTAAATTGCAGGCCTCAACAGAAGACATCAATAGGGCTTTTCGTCAGCGCAGTCGAGTGTTCCACCCAGATCGCCATATGGATGAGGACGATAAGAAAGAGGCAGAGAGGGTCTTTGTTCGATTGCGAAATGCGCACGAAGGTGAGAATGATGACGTCAGTCCTTTGCTGATTACCGATATTTCAGCGTTGATTGATCCTCATAAACGCGCAATTTACGACTCGGTTGGTCCGAAAGGGCTCAATGTGGCCGGTTGGGACCTCATCGCAAAGACTTACAACACCGAGGACATCAAGAGAGAGTACGAGTTCCTCAGACGACTGAAGGATGCGGAAACTATGATGGATCGCGTTCAGCCTACAGTCAGCTTTTCTCAACATTGATTATAGTCAAAATGTCTCAATCACGAGCAAGAAATCTCTGATTGAGCAACTGTTTTGAAAGTCGATAGCGATTGTTTCTATCAATTTACGCAAATACAGTGTCTGACGAGGTTTCTTGGTACTGATCGAAAATTTTGACTAAAGAGCTGTAACGGGGGCTGTACACAATATCTCGCCTGGCACTTGACTGAAAGTTAACTCTTGTTCTTTCCTAATTCAACTCATATGTCACTCAGTGAATTAATATAATAGCGTGGTTATCGAGTTTAATCTCTGAAACAGGCATAAAACAGAATTCCGAAACGTTGACAAATCATGAGATGTGCCCAGCCCTCGTTACAGCCCTAAGATAGATCGCGTGATAAAAGCGTTATTAACTAATCCACTTTTAGAGCACATTTAGCATCAAAACTAACGCAACGGACCTGTTTCGCTCAAACGAATATGAAAGGTGAGGGCATGGATGCGAGAATTTTCTTCGATTTCTCAACAAAATTTCATTTTAGGAATTGGCCGGAAATTGTAGCAATGTCAATGTCGCAGTCGGTCGATTGCGCCGTAACAACGGACGATCGAGTGACACTAAGAGGGCATTTGAAGACGACGAACGGCCGAGGCGGCGGTGGAATGACGGTTGGATGGAGGCGTCCAATCACCGATCGGTTTTCCGCAGAGGTTCGGCTCACTCTCATCTTTTATTCCCAATTAACGTCATATTTTCAGGGAGAATTATCCTTTGAAGAAGCGCCCATTGTGGCTCTGAAATTGTCGCGCAGCTTTTCAAAGTATATCGTCGCCATTCAGCCCATGACCATTTTACACTTGGATGCTCTTTCTCTGCGAGATGCCTTTGAGCCGGGTGTCGGATTGGGTGAGTTGGCTGCGCTCTAGCGTTTTAAACCTTGGAGTGCCTCGGGGAAAAGTACTGGCGTTCACATATTTAAATGGTTTCATATCAGGTACTTCAGCTAAAGTCATATTTAACGCAATGCTAGAGAATATCCGCAAAGTATGACTTAAGCAAAGTAAGCGATATGAATCACTCAATGGGTGGGTTTCACATCGCGTACTTTAGCTAAAGTCGTACTTAAGGCCTATCCTTTATCATTGCGTAAAGTCCGACTTTAGTTAAAGTACGCGATGTGAAACCGGCCCAATGACGTGATGGTGCAATGCGACGCGATCTTTTATGTTAGTTCTCCTTAATTAGCCACTCGGAAATAAGATCGCATTGTGTTGAGCTATTGCGTTATTGTGTCGGCGCCTTTACTTGTGATATCGTCGGGTTAAGTTGAGCGTTCACTCAGAATTCTAGTTCGAGTGCCACAATGCGTTTTTACTGAACGCCGCTGTTTGGTGCATGACTTTGTGCGTTAAAAACTTATTTGAAGTTTGCGCTCAACTTAAATTCGTCGATATCGTAACGTTTTCATAACTTCGGATATCCTAATGCTATGCCACGCTTATGAATTTCTCAGCGAAGTAATGATTTAGGACACGTGCTATAACTGAAAACTAGCGATTTCACTATCAGACTTCAAATTTTGAAAAACTTTAAAATTATTACACGGAATTGGATAATTTTGACATCGATTATGGTGATACGTGTGACAACGATCATGGCATAACTTTAAGAAACAACTAATTTACTTGTCCATCACTGCGAATCGTGCATTTCACCTTTCACATTCACTGCCTCAATTGTTAATCTCATTTTTTGCAGTTTTCACTGCTCAACTGAGCCAGCGATGGCGAGGGACGTTGATGTTGCGCTTGGGACACCAGCAGTCGATAAGCACCACCATCTTCTACCTCGACTTGAACCAGCCAAAATTCATTGGAGGACTCACAGTTTGTCTTGAAATCAATTGCAGAGATTGGGAGACAATTAATGATCGGTGTCATTTAGATCACGCCCGCATTGGCCACTTCCAATATTCGGCTGTCGTACACCCATCGAGTGAGCGAGAATGAGGCGCTGTACAGGACTACCGCCGCTTTCGGCCTCTTCGGCGTCATGTCCTCCGTCACCTACGAGCGCCGTTTGACGAGGCACTCGCGAATTAGCTGCTCCATTCGCGCCTCTTTGCCCGCCGGCTCGCTGCAGACGAAATTCCGGTGAGCTCCTTGCACCTCACTTTAAAATTTGAAACCCCAAACAGCGACGAGATGAGCGGATTGAGTACAGTACTATGCGTTTATACCGGTTTCGCTTATGTCGGTATTTTGCTTACATCGGATATTTTGGCCACCCCTCCCCCAAAAGCCTCCCATGACGACTCACAAATATTCAGCCGTTAAAGTCATCGCCGGTATAGAGAATATCTCAGTTATTTTGTTGCCGTTCATCGAGGTCTGTAGTTACTGCGGCCGCGGACCAAACCTCTCAGCGGAATGATGTTCCCATGAGCCTCACTAGCACATAGGTCGTAGGGGAGGATAGTGTACAGTGATGACCGCTTAAGTGCACATCGATTCGGCAAGAAAATTTTGTGTAAATATCCCGTATTTGCAACTAAGTGGGTGTGCTTTTATCCGATTTTCACTGTCTACCAGTACGGTTCCGATACATAGCTAATTGGATGGGAGAAATTTCGGCGAGTGGATCGCACGCCGCTATAAGTTACTGCGGTCGTCGACCACACCTCTCAGCGAAATGATGTTCTCATGAGCCTTGGTAACGCGTAGGTTGTAAGGGAGAACAGTGTACAGTGAAGACCGCTTAAGTGCACTTACAGGGTGTTCCAAAAGTAAGGTCACCAGGGGGTTATTTTAAAGAAGACAGCGAGCGACCGCAAACGACCTACCACGAAGGATAGCCCTTGGGTGGGCCTTAATATCGCGTGGGTGGGCGGGAACTGCTACCTCAAAGTCTACCTGATACAGGCAAAAAAGTGTCGTAACCACTTTCCGGAAAAGTCACTTTTTTTGTTCCCTGAAGTGGGGAATGTGCGCACAACGGCTGGAACCCGTTGAAACATGTTCTCCAGTCGAAGACGCATCGATTGGTATCCTGAAGTCATCAGATACTCTCAGGGTAACTTCGTGGCGCGACCCCAAGTGTTGACTCCAGTGATGGGATGTGGCAAATCGATTTTTTTCGTTTATTTGCAATTTTTCTGAACTTTTTGCATGCTTTTCTTGTTTCCCATGACATTTGGGGGCTAATAATGCATAATGGTTCCATATTCGTCA
>NIUQ01002103.1:0-25401 GCA_002796945.1 Plectus sambesii
CCGGTACAACCGCCTTCCCTTCGGCGTCGCGTCAGCTCCGGCCTTGTTCCAGCAAGTTATGGAACGAATGTTGGCAGGCATCCCCGGCGTGGGAGTGTACCTCGACGATGTCATCGTAACCGCCGCCGACGAAACTACTCACCTGCAGCGACTTCGGCAAGTACTCGCGCGCATCCAGGACTACGGCTTCCGGGTGAGGAAGGAGAAGTGTGAATGGGCGAAAGAGAGAATCGACTACCTCGGCTTCGTGATTGACGCGCATGGCCGTCACACTTCGCAGAAAAAGATGGCAGCGATTGCCGCCATGCCGGCACCGAAGAATCTCCACGAGCTCCGCGCTCTGCTTGGTCTCATCAACCACTACGCTTCGTTTCTGCCGCAACTGTCCAGCCAACTCGTCCCACTACATGCTCTACTTCGCCAGGACGATAAAGGCAAGTACGCGCCCTTCATTTGGTCGTCGCAGTGCCAGCAAGCGTTCGAGGAGGTGAAGAAGGACCTGCTTTCGCCGTTAATGCTGACGCATTACGACCCTCGCCTGCCGATTATCCTGTCCGCCGACGCAAGTCCAGTTGGTGTTGGTGCAGTGATCGCTCATCGTCTGCCGAATGGGAGGGAGATTCCCATCGCGCACGCCTCCAAGACGTTGACGCCGACCGAATCCAGGTACCCGCAAATAGAAAAAGAGGCCCTCGCGCTGATATTCGGCGTGACGAAATTCCACCAGTACGTCTATGGCCGCCGCTTCATTCTCCGCACCGACCACCAGCCGCTGGTCAAGATTTTCGGCTCAAAGCGAGGTCTTCCGACGACGTCTGTGAACCGACTGCAGAATTATGGCATCACGCTGATGTCATACGTCTTCGACATCGAGTACGTCTGCTCCGAAAACTTCGGTCAAGCCGACGGATTATCGCGACTACCGCAGGCCAACGACGGCGAATTCCAGAAGTCACGCAAGTGCGACGCGCAACTACGAGCAGTCTACTCTGAGAAGCTGCGCGAGCTACCGGTCAAGGCCGACGCCGTCAGAGAAGCAACGAAGAAGGACGCGCTTCTGCAACTGGTGACCAAGTACCACAGGTTGGGATGGCCCGACCACGTCTCCGGCAGCGACAAAGAACGACTACTGCCGTACTTCTGTATTCGAAGCGAGCTCGCCATCGCGCACGACTGTCTAGTCTGGGGCCTACGAACGATCGTTCCCGATGCTCTTCGGCCGCAAGTGCTTTGACAGCTGCACGCCACACATCCCGGGAAAAGCGCCATGCAGCGACTCGCCCGACGTTTCTTCTGGTGGCCAGGTTTGGACGCGGACATCGATCAACTCGTCAGCGACTGCGACCCGTGCATCCAGCGTCTTCCCGACCCAACGCCAGTACCGCCACAGCCGTGGCCCCGCGCCAACCGACCGTGGAAAAGGATCCACATGGACTTCGCAGGCCCCTTCCTAGGATCGATGTGGCTGATCGTCATCGACGCGTATTCAAGGTGGCCGGAGGTGGTCGAGATGCAAGTTGGTCACATGACGACGTCATCTGTCATCTTCACGCTCTCTACGATGTTCAGCAGATACGGCTTCGCCGAGACTCTGGTCTCTGACAACGGTCGGCAATTCACGTCTGACGCGTTCGCCGAATGGTGCCGATCACATGGTGTGATTCATAAGCTGACTACGCCCTACCATCCCAGTTCGAATGGGCTCGCCAAACGGTTCGTGGGGACGTTCAAGCAAGCGATGCTAAAGGGCGGTGAGGAGGAAGAGGAGAAGAAGGTATGCCTCCTGAAGTTCCTGCAGCGTTATCGTCTAACGCCACATCCTGCCACCGACCAAGCTCCCGCTGAACTGTTCTTGGGCCGCACGCCACGCTCGCAATTCGACTTGCTCTTCCCGACCGATCTACTCGCCGCGGAGAAGACGAAAGAAAAGGACAAGCTGCACTACAGTCATGATGCCAAGGAGAAGAAGATCGCCATCGGCGCTGCCGTACTTATTCGCAGGTATAAGGGTGGACAGCCGGCCGGTTGGGTGCGCGGCACCGTCGTGGGCCGCCAAGGTTCCGTCGTCTGGGAGGTGAAGCCCTCTGACCGTGATGAAGTCTGGCGACGTCACAGCGATCAACTCCGTCTGGCGCGAACGGTGGACGACCCCGAGCCGCAGGACGACTCCGACTTGCCGTACGACTCCACAACACAGCACAACCCCGAGCCGCAGCACGATCAAGCGCCGCACTACGATCCCGAACCGCTCTACTATTCCGCGCCGCTCTTCGACCCCGTGCCGCCGAACGACTCCGACCGACAGGTCGACCTCACGGTACCGGAGCTGCAATCTGCACTACTCGACGCCCCAGCCGCCGCGGAACAGGCCAGTTCACCGCCGTCCGCGAACCCGCTGAGCGAACCGCCGAAGGACTCTGAACCGCTACTGTCTACCCCGTCCGTGACCACGCAGCAGATGTTGCGTCGATCTACTCGCGTTCGACGACCGGCCCAAGTCTTCGCTCCCGAGTGATATTATTGTATCGCCGTCTAGGACTCTTCCGGCTGGGAGGAGATGTCGCGGGGTGGCGCTGTAGTCGACAGTCGCATGACGTCACTGTCGACTACAGCGCCTATATAAACGTGATATTGTATCACTCGTGCGTATTGTGTACGCTTGTGTCTCCGCATTGTCTCCGCTTTGTCTGTTCTCGCCCGCTCAGTTATCTCGTTGGTGCCGTCCTCCCCGACGGCACACCCAGTGGTCCTAGGAGTAAACCCTCCCTAGTTTGTGCCGGCGTTCCCCGAACCACACCCTACAACAACTATCATGAGGACATGTTATTTGAAATCCATTGTCAATTTTTTTCGAATTCTAGTATTGATATAGGGGAGAGTCGCGCTATTGGAGTTTACTATTTCTTGATCTAATTTCAGAGAAGAATTTTGCCAGTGAGGCTTCTGTAATTGGAGACTGCTATATTTTTCAAAAAATTACAACAGTGTTATAATAATTAGATTATTTCAGAGGTGACTAATTTAACGCCTGTAATGCAGATTTATCATGTGCATGTTTTATTACCTTAATATTCTTTTTATTTTCCATCCGCTTCATAAAACAGAAACTTCCTGCGTTTTTATCAGTAGCTCGCTATCAACGAATAAACGGCTCTTACGACGACTAGGAAATATACCTCGTATCCATCAAGCAGTTGGCATACACTTATAAGAGGTAATTAATAATTATTGTTATTTTTTGCCGCTGCGTAAGGTTACAATTTCAATGAGAAAAAATTAAAGTTGAAATTTTCATCATGTATATAACGAAGTCCATTTTTTTATTTCAAATGAAACTAATTTAACGGCCACGTTAACAAAATTGATAATATTAATAAATGCGACTGGGTGTCTCTTTCGCCAGAGCACAATTGTGCTATCAATTATTTAATACGTAAATGAATAGCTCTTATTCTTACCGAGTTTCGTGTGAATAAGCATGATAATCGCCTTGAACGAAAATTCCTCCACGGATTGGACCGTTCATATTCCTGCCTCCATAATTGTGGCTGTTAAAGACTTTGCTGCAAAATTTATCCGAAATCACTATCTGTCTTTTTCAGCATACGAATTTAAGGCAGCGGAGAAAAATCACTGACAACCATAAAATTCAAAAGCAATTACACAATTGATTCAGGTTTCCTCCGCGCTATAGTCAGACTTGTGCAATTCAACTGCTCTATCGCATTCTATTTTTCTGTCCGCCTACGATAAATTTACTTTTATATTCTTTGACTTCCCTTGTTTCTAGTACTGCGAAAAAATAAGAATTCCGCGTAAGTAAGTAGAGTACAGTGATGCTGAATGATTAATAATTGTTTTCGACATCAACTTATTTATAAAGAAAAATGACAACGGCAAACTATTTGACGTTAATTCTCCTGTGTTTTTGGATCCTTAGATTAATATGGGATGCAAATCAGAGTATTGTAGGGATATTATTTATTGATCAAATCCGAAAGGACAGTTTTGCTGTTCAATATCTTACGGCTAGAAGCGATGAAATTTTTCAAGAAAAAGTTATGAGCGGTTAACTACAGTTAGATTATTTCGCAGGAAAATAATTCAACATCTGGAATATCGTTTTCATAAGTGCAAATTAAGATAGCCTACATGTCCTTTTTATTTTCGATTAGCTGCATAAAACTTATACTCAACTATGTACAATCCACTAACTCGTTATCAAAGAACGTTTTTTCAGTGATTATTTTTGTGTAATTCAGGTCACACCCATCAACCAGTTTGCATAGTTCTAGCAAAAAATGCTAAGTAATTACTGTTGTTCACTAATGTCGCCAGAGTAGTTATTCCCTCGAGCAGCTTGAACTAGCCCCTCCATAAAATCAACTTGACTGCCTGAATTATGGCCGGAATTTCCTGGATTGCTTGACGCTGGAGCAGAGCATTGTTGGCTGAAACAGCAAAGACTATTAAACGCATCTTACTCTATAATTTAGCATAAACATATGCGGGGTGTTTCCAAAGTATTGTACAACGTTTGATCTCTTATGAACTCCGTGAAACGAACTAATTTCAATGCGGATTGTTGCAATATCTAAAGCTCTCTTTAGCTACGATTTTCATTTTTTATTCTTTATAATTGATCTATTTTGCATCATTTTATGTTATAGCTCTTAAAAATTACGAGATTTTGCACGTGCATTGGACGGACAAAACTATCTCTATACACTCTATTATTGCTTTCAGTTAAGATTTCTACATTACTAACTGACAACTTCTAATGAAACTTTGCACACATCTAGAAGAAAGGCATAGCTACAAAATGATTGGTTGCTCACGTTAGTCCAATCATTTTGTGCCGAGATAATTAATCGTATAGTGGAAGATGCTCACATTTTTTCCGCAACCGTGAGAACATGTGCAAACTCTCGTCTTTTTTTTAAAACAGCATGAAATGGTGAAAAATAGACCAATTTTAAAGATTTAAAACGCAAATCATAGTTAAAAAGTGCTTTAGATTTTTCAACAAACTGCCTTGGAACTGGTTCCGTTTTCACGGAGTTATAAGAGACTGAACGTTGGACAATACTTTGGAAACACCCCTTGTATACTAACTTTTACGGCTCACAGTCTTACGAATTTTCTTAATTTGGCGTGTTTTCATTAGCGGAAAATGCAAATATATACTTACTTTTCTATTTGAAGTAATAAATAACGAAAAATAAAAGTATTTACGTTGTGCTCATTTCCGATAACGTTAACTGTTGAGTGAAGAAAGAATCCAGATGAGGCCGCAGTTTATCAGCCAAGTGAACTTGATCGAAAATTTTCAAGGCAGTGAAAAATTCTTGGAACGCCGATGGACCTGCTGCTTTTAAAACTGTAATCAGTTGCATATTGCGTGTGAATGTATGAGGAATCGCCTGCAAAATGCTCGTACAACACTACCATATGAGGCGATTTCTGTACCATTATTTCTTGAGCTTGTCCGGCTTGAACAACTTCGATTGCAAGCAAATATGGCAATACATCTTCAGTATCTAGATCCTGACAAATATCATGTAGAATAGCTTGCCAAGCATTGCTATGTTCCTCGTTCATCTGAAATTTAAATAAATTTACTGAATCTGAGCGCCTTTTCCCCTAAGGTTTGATTCTATTCAAATATATCAGTTTATCGGAAATTTAGGATTTTGAGGTTTTGGTTGGCTTTTTATCGCAGATGTGAGATTTAGATTCACCTTTGCATTTCCACCACTGAAATTATATTTACAATAAACCGGTTTAATAACGACACCTGTTGTGATTTTCAAATAATTACATAGAATTAGATTATTTTGTGCAGTGAGAAATTCTGTGTAAAACCACTTATCTGTGACGTTTTCTTGAATTTAAGCATTATATAAAGAAGCAGAAGGGGAAGGTATGCGGACTCTTAGATATTATTAGTTTCTCCATTTCTTTATTGTTTCCCTTTTGCTACGATCTTAACTTCACCAAAAATATTCGTTGATGGTTAAAAATGTTAACTATTCAAGCATATTTATCACGAACTTGAGCGCCTGAATTTGAATTAACTGCCGAAGTTGCTGAACTGCTTGTCGCCTGAGAAACGCTGTTTTCGCTAAAATAGAAAAAATTATTGAGTCTCTTTGAAACTATCTGCGTAATCACATACCGTAAATCCTCTAATAAATGCCCCCCTCAAGCCTTGATTGGAAAAAAAGACGTCCACCCTCCAATATTCCCCCCCTTCAGAGTGATTAAAATACTAAACGCCTGTGCAGTGTTGGTCAATAATGCACTTCCAACTCAAATATGACTTCTGATAACGCTCAATCATTAAATTTATGAGTGAAGTTTTAAATTGAAGTGACGATTGAAACAAAAATACCCTTTCTCCAGCGAGTGCCTCATTCAAACATCTATTGAAATAATAATCGCCCACCCTTTAATAGACGCCCCTTTCACGGCTCGATTGAAAAAATAGACGCCCAGGGCGTTTATTAGAGGATTTACGGTAATTTGTATTGGACAAGTGTCATAGCTGCATTAAGCACTGAATACTTTCAAAAAGTTCAAGCTTGAACACCTTAAGAAGGTTGTCAAAGAACGTTTCGTATTAATCAGGAGCGCACATGTGCACATGTTCAAGCTCAGGGAATATTGGATGGGTTTCATATCGCGTACTTTAGCTAAAGTCGTACTTAAGGGCTCTCCTTTCTCATTGCATTAAGTACGACTTTAGCTAAAGTACGCGATATGAAACCGGCCCATAGTCTACTGGACTGGAAATACATAAATCCCAGGAATTATTACTACCCGTATCAGCGAAGTTTTCTAAATAGAGTTCGCAAAAATTTATTTTGGGTTGTCGCTCCTTTATTTTCATATAGAAAATTTTTCCTGTAGTCTCAAGTCACTTGAGCAGAAAAGGTGTAAGATTCTATTGGGAACTTTCTGAAATACCTATTTGGGAACATACTTTCTTGAAAAATCCTGTATGTTTCTGCCATATCTATCAAATATTACAGGCCGTTTTGATACTCATAAATATGCTAAAACAACAAGACACTGTGAATAAATCATACTGAGCAATAAAAGAAAGAGTTTACGCTGTTCCCTGTTCTGCTAATGTTAATTGTTGAGTGAAGAAATATGGTAGGTGAATCAGTACTTTATCAGCCAAGTAATAATTGTTGCATTTGTGCAAAGCATTGATTAATTCTTGAAATGCCGATGGACCTGCTGCTTTTATAATTCCAATCAGCTGTATATTGCGGGCCGGTTTATAAGGAATCGCCTGCAAAAATATTCATAAAATATTACCACATGAGTTGATTTCTGTACCATTATTTCTTGAGCTTGTTTACCATGAATAACTTCTGTAGCGAGCAAATACGGCAAAACATCTTCAGCATCTAAATTCTTCATAATAGCATGCAGACTTGCTTGAAAAGCATTGCTGTGTTTGTCGTTCACCTAAAATTACACAGATTAATTGAACCTGAAGGTATTTCTAATCTTAAGCCCGATTTTTTTAATGAGTGTACTTGCAGATAATAATCAAGAAACATTCATCTGCTTTTTTATCTGCAGATGGGAGATATACAGGGTGGCCCAGAATAAATTGATATATTATTCAAACGGCTATATCTTTACCCAGTTTGAACAGATTATTAAGGAATTTCTAAGGTATTTCCTTCGAAATATGCTCTTGGATTATGTAAAATTTCGTTTTGATCGGTAGCATCAACATCGTTTTCTATCATATCATGCATGTCGTTGTAGAATTCTCTAAATTTCACGAATTTTGACATTTTGACTCTGGATAATTTTGTTACAATAAACTCATACGGGATCAAGTTTGTAAATTCAAAGATAAACTTTATGGAAAATAATTCAAAGAAAGGATTGGGACAATTGTTTAATTAGTTGTGATTTGACAGCGTTTTGAAGTCGTGGTATCGCTGGAAAGTTCTAATCGATATCGGAGGGTTCCGCAATTGTATCAAAAAGTACAGCACACTTGGATTGATCATTCCCGGATTGATTACACCGAATCTAGTTCGAATCATATGGTGCTAACCAAATTTTTCCTTTTTCGAAAACTTAGTAGCTTGTTAAAAAAAACACGAACATATGCTTTCTTAAATTTTTTTCTTTGTTTCAAATATTTTACGAAAGAAAGCTCACATAGGAATTGCCGTTTTAGTGCTAAATTGATTTTAAAAGTGCGAGCCCACCTTCATAACGTGATGAAGGCGCAATTCAAATACAGAACAACGATCTCATGATCGCGAAGCGTTGCAGTAAGTACAAATTTTCCACAATGTAGGACTATTTACTGTGAAAGTAGTGCCCAAACTGCCGTCTGTGCAGGATGCGGAAGAAGGATGGTGGGATGTGTTCAATTATTTTTTTTACCCCTGGCGTTTCAGTTCTGCCTGCACGGCTGCGCGAGGTACTGGGATAATCAATTTCTTGAGACTGATTGCACCAGCTTACTTTTATTAGGGAAAAAATTAATTTGACGAAAAGATTTTTTTTCGTGCCCTACCAATAATCATTTTGAAGGTTGATTAGACGCGGATTTTACTGAACGCAAACATATTTGTTCCCCTCACCGCACCCACAGTTGTACCCACCTAAGCGGTGGACTTTGGTTGGCGCTGGGAGTGGCACCTGTAACTGAGTAAAAATCTTCGTTCAAATTACTGCCAAATACTTGGTGTCTTTGAGCTCGTTATTTACCGCCTCATTCGAGGAGATTTAAATGGGAGCTCCCGCTTCTTCACCGTCCACTTATGATCTACTCTCGTACTCAACTATTCCTTCTCTATGCATTAATAATGTAATTCTGTATCTCTTATTACCATGACAGATTGGAATGGAGCAGAGCCTGCTGTTTTGGGCAAATGAGTGTCTTCGTGAGCGCTTCTTGAGGGCATTTTGAAACAATACCAGCAGAGATCATAGTTGGGACACAGCTTGCACTTGAAACGACAGCCGATAATTGGCAGATTGTTACTACATGAATCGCAGAAAACTAGGCGGTTGTCTGCGGTTTTTTGAATATTTGCCGTTGCCCGCTGTGGAAGTTCGATGAGTTCTTAAAAAAAGCAGCATTAAACTGGTAAGACGCGGATATCGATCCATATCAAACTCGAATTTTAATAGCTCAGCTCGGATGACTACTGCCCTTAGAGCATTTGTACAAGGATTTTTATCTTGCAATTCGCAAGCTTTATTTAGATTTCGAATTATAATATCCATGCGTCATTTCCATTCCCTCACGTCGATGTTTGCTGCTGATGCATTTATTTATTCAAGTTGCACCATATATAAGCAATGTACTATTATAACTTACTAGCTTAGCAAAAAGAACATTCGAAATTAAGTGAGACCAAAACATTTGATTAACTAATTAAAAAACTAATTCTAAAATTATATTGTGATATATTAATTATATTTTAGACTAAAACGTTGATAGAGATACATGCATACTGGTTTTATCATATGACTTGTGTGACCGTATGACTATTTTATAAAATTATTTACACGCTCAACTTTCGATACCCAACTTTCAGTTTACTTTTTCGTCACCGGATGATATATGCAAAATTGAGACTCAGGTTACAATCATACCGACGTCACAATTTTGAATATGACAAATTATTAAGTAATGAGCATCGATTATTGAAATGAAGTTGTGAAAAGAGAGCATCATACTTTGATCAACTGAATTCAAGATGCAGAAGCACATCTCCACGATTTTATGACACTGAAACTTACCTTCGGAATGCTCAAAATGTTTCTTTGCTGCGACGCAATCATTGCAAAGGTTATAGTTAGGGCATATAGTACAGTGAAGCCCTTGTCCACGAAATAAAGGAGCGTAACATCCATTGCAAAACAAACCAACAGTTGTAAGGGTCCACCGCTCAACTGGAAATGGAACAACATCCATCTGAAATTTTGGTCATTACAATATTAATTAAAAATTTAAATTCACTTTTGACCGACCATTTGTTTGAAATTAATCTGTTCGAGGGATTTTTGTTTGAGAAGTCATCTATAACACGACTAATATGTTGAAGGAAAAGTTTGCTGCGCTACCTGTTAAACAAAGAAATTATATAGGTAAGAGCCATTGTAGGAGGAAAGAAACGAGCGAGAGCAAACGCAATGGAAGACAGATGGGATTAAACGGCAGCGGTAAAATAAAGTGTACAGGGTGGCCAGTAAAAAATTACATCCTTTTATTATTTAATAAATGTTAACAATAAATGAACGAAAACTTGGGATATTTTAAAAATAGTTCAGAATTTTGCAAAAATTAGTGGCAGCGATTAATTTCTACCCCTAAAATATACAAAGTGTTCCTAAAGTAAGGTCACCAGGAGGTTATTTCAAAGAAGACAGCGAGTCACCTCTAGCTACCTACCACGAAGGATAACCCTGGGGTGGACCTTCATTTTTTGGGGGTGTGCAGGAACTGCTACCTCAACGTGTACCTGATACATGCAAAAACGATGTGTAACCACTTTCTGGAAATGTCACTTTTTTTGTTCCCTGAAGTGGGGAATGTGCGCACTGCGGCTGGAACCTGTTGAAAAATGATCTCCAGTCAAAGACGCATCGATTGATATCTTGAAGTCCCCGGATACTCTCAGGGTAACTTCGTGGCGAGACCCAATATGTTGACTCCATTGATGGGGTGTGGCAAATCGATATTTTTCGTTTTTTTGCAGTTTTTCTGAAAATTTTTGCATGCTTTTCTTGTTTCCCATGACGTTTGGGGGTAAATGGCGCTTAATGATTGCACTATGTCAGTATTAATCGAGTTTTATTGAAAAAGTTGATCACAACAACTGCACCTCAGCAGCCAAGGTTGGATTCGTTTGCTTGTCGTTTTTCAGTAAAACTCGGATAATATTGACAAAATACAATCATTACGCGCTAGTTACCCACAAATGTAATGCAAAACAAGAAAAGCATGCAAAAAGTTCGAAAAAATTGCGAAAAAATAAAAAAACGATTTTCCACACCCTATCAATGGAGTCAACATTTGAGGTCCTGCCGCGAAGTTACCCTGAGAGTATCTAAGAACTTCAGGATATCAACCGATGCATCTCTGACTGGAGAACATTTTTCAATGGGTTCCAGCCGCTGTGCGCACATTTCCCACTTCAGGGAACAAAAAAAGTGACATTTCCGGAAAGTGGTTACACATCGTTTTTGCCTGTATCAGGTACACGTTGAGGTAGCAGTTCCCGTCCCACCCCCGCAATATGAAGGTCCACCCCAGGGCTATCCTTCGTGGTAGGTAGCTAGAGGTGATTCGCTGTCTTCTTTGAAATAACCCCCTTGTGATCTTTTTTTTGGAACATCCTGTATTAGGCTGGCAACTTATAAGTGTTGCATTTTTTCGAAAAAGTTTGAATGTGCATGACTCGGTCAAAACGCAACGAATTTGAGTGCGGTTTTTATAGTTTGAAAGAGAAACTTCTAGCTTAGATTTTCATTCTTTCATTTTTAAAATCGGTCCATATTTCGCCATTTTATGATGTCGGTTCGGCAGGTACTTTTTAAGCATTCAGAATGGAGCATTTTCGACGACAAATAACAGTGGTAATACGCAACCAAATTCAATGCGGTTTCTTGCATTTTGTAGTATTCTGTAACTTAGTTTTCCTTTTTTAATCATAAAAAGCTAATCACAATAATTCGTTTGATAAGCATTTTAGGGAAAGGCACAATTTTGCACTTTCGCGCGTTTCGCACATTTCCCGCGCATTTTTAACCGCGCGCCAACCAAATTACGCGGTAAACGTGCCAAAAATCGCGAAAATGCGGAATTTTGCATTTTCGTAAAAAGCTCGTTAAAAAAGTTATTGTGATCAGATTTTTATGATTAAAAAAGGAAATCTAAGTTAAAGAGTTCTATAAGATGCGATAAACCGCATTGAATTTGGTTGCGTATTACCAGAGCTATTCGTCAGCAATGTGCTTCAGTAAAATGGCTAAATAGTTACCTGCTACCGCAATAATAAAGAATACGAAAACTGGACCAATTTTAAAAATTAGAGAGAGCATATCTCAGTCAGAAAGAAGTCGCTTTATTAGAGGAGAATAATCGCAATTATATCTGTTGCGTTTTCGCTGAGTTTTACGCTTTCATAATTATTTTTAAAAATGCGACGCCTCATAAGTTGTCAAACTAATAGTTGCTTGAAGTAATGGAGCAGAAGTGAGTCGCGCAGTAATGCAGGTGCTGTACACTATGGACAGATGCTTCATATCAAAGTCAGCGCCACAGCATTCCTTTACAAATACGCTGTTGGAGTACGCAGGTCCAAGAGCATTAAATCTATGCTACCTATCGTAAAAAGTCTTATCATCTCTTCATCGCTTGTCTGAGTGTCGGAGCTTTGTGAAGCCCGCTTAATTAAGATAAGTGCTGTATTAACCATCTTTTAGAATTTTAAATGTAACACCGCTTTGGAAGCGCCACATTTAGTCCTAATTTGATTCCAAATACGCAATAAATTCCCTGGAAGGATGCCATTTAACAGCTTGTAGCTAGTTTATCGAGAGGATAAGTGCAACGCAAACATTTCGAAATACGAGAACAATAAGATGAACGTTAGGACACTAATAAAACAAACATCAGAGGTAAATTTAACGATGATTCGAATGTTCAGCCGTCATGATGTGAAGAATTAACGTAAGATTTAAACTAATTGAGCGTTGAACAAGTGTAATCATTTGTAGGAACCAGAAAGGTAGCAATCTCAGCGATCAGAATTGCTTAATTCCGATGGAAAATCTGTTATTTAATAAATTGTTCCTTCGTCCAGTTAGCGGACAACTTTAATCTGAAATTCTTTTGATGATAAGAAATCAGCATTTTAATAGTACGACTTATCATAAAATAGAGACACTCTCGTACTATTGAAATATGCATTTTTAGAATCGTTTATCCACAATGTTTCATTGCAATATTACAGAGGATGGCGAAGATGGGACAGGTGTCGATTTTATGCTCGGTAATGAGAGTGAAGTCGACGACAGATCGCCAGGCGCAAGCGGAAGCGATATGAGTCCCAAACAGAACAGTATAAACCCTGCAGTGGGCGGCGCCACCGAAAAGTCCGTGTCCTATCAGCTGCAGAATTTATGCTGTCATATTTTTCATATTTCAGTCAACGACCTTATGAATTCACATTCACTCCTACCCACTTGAAGGCGTTGAAGCAGACGATGGAAAGCAAAACTGTGCGCATGAAGCAGCTCGATCGGGGAAAGGTTTGTCGGCTTGATTTGTGCACATTGACCGCTTACACTCTACATGTTTCTATTTGAAGGTGAAGAAGGTGCACACGGCGGTTTGACTGAACCAGAAGGTGTTGGAATATTCAGAAGGCAGTCAGCTGGTGGTGCTCAACCTGCCGCGACCGCCGCGCACTCGAATCAGGCTGCAGAACTACATGGAATACCTGGAGATGCTGACGGAGAAGCTGCCTCGAGTGCTGCTCGTTCGCGGCACCGGCAAGGAGGTCATCACCATGTACTCTTAAACATTTTATCGAGAAGAAATATCACGTTTATCGATAGTGAATCGCAATCGCGGTTTGAAGAAGAATCACAACTATTTATGTGTTTGTATACTTTGGTTCAATGGGTATGTACAGGGTGTTCCATAAATCATCCAGCTTTGTTTCTGGATTGTTCATAAAGTGCACCGATCAAGCTGAAATCCGGTAGTCCATCTTTTCCCGTTTTTTGTGGCAAAAAATGAAATTTAGTCAGCGCATTGTCTAGATATGGCCAACCAAAGATAACCAATGCATAATGATAAAGAATACGATTTATAAATTTCAGAGCCTGGTTAAGATAGCCGTATAATTGAAACTAAAGATTGTTCTCGTTTCTTTTCCGGCACATTGGCGGTGCGAACGTTGACGACTACCCGTTTGCTGTGCACAGTCTTGAGGAAGTGACAGCGTTTTCAAGTGAACCTGTGCTAGCGATATTCGAACTGGGAAGGCGGTTTGGTCATCGTTCTTTGGCGCATCTACCCTGAAAAGTAATGTTAATTTGGTAGATGCTGTAGATGAGGATAGGAGTGGGCAATATGTAGACCTGTGCTTAAACGGTGCTAATCTCAGGTAAACAGTGAAATACGTAATTGTTTGAGCTCGTTCTGATCGAAAATACCTTCTTGATGCAAATTATGGGCTTAGGATGGATTCTGTGACCAAAACTCCTCAGTTGGATTGGAAGCATAGTGTGGCGGTATCATAGGTTGAATGTTGCTGTGACCTCTATTCATCATTTGCGTAGAACGCATGTGTGAAATACAGTGATCGCATCATACACACGAAAATCATAGGCAAAATATTTTGAACAGTAGCCACACAACTTGACCAGAACGACCGTAGTAGTAGCATTGTGCATTATCGTAGGAGTCGTGTCCTCTACCGCAGCCGCGTTGATACCCACGCTAACATTGCTAATCACCGCTGTCGATATGTTGGTTGCTCACCTATTGGTTCGATTCCATCTCGTCTCTCTCGGCTTGTGTTGTTTTTTATTGACCTTGATAATGCCGCTGCTTCTCGTTGGCTTAGGATTCATTGACTGACTTGATCACTAGGGCCATTTGTCCGCATTGCTGCCTTTTTAATGAGAGACTTTGCGAGGTGAGTGAGATGACCAGGGGCTACTGGTTGGCGCCCAGACTACGACTGGTTGCGGCCGCAATGCATTCCTTTGTATTGGTGAATCTGGATGGTAGTGTTGAGGGCGGTAGTGGAAGGGAAGAGGGCCCTTTGAGCGATGCCTTCGGGGTCAGTGGATATTGAGCTGTGGATCGTTTTGAACATCCTGCTTATGCCGCAAAATATTGTAGTAGCATAGGTCGGACCATGTTGTAATTTGAGTGAACAATCACGGACCGCTGTAGACATTACTTCACAATTTGTATTTATGGTTAGCCATGATTTGGGAAATAGTTAGCGAATTCGATAACTTCCCTTTGGTATAAACCCATTTTTTAAAACTTATGCTTTAAAATTAGTTTAGTAACGTCTATGAACACAAAAGTTTTGATTTCGAACAGATCTGGCTTTTACGAGAATCGGTATCAATCACTTTCCGCAGATTTTGTAATTTTCAATTAGCATTGTCGATTAACATTATCGCTGAATGCAAGACATTGTCCCCGCACGCTTTTGAGTAACACGAAATGTTGCGAATTTCATCAGCCGTATTTGAAATTTTGCCATTTAATGACTGGGCCGAATCGCATACACCTTGCGTCCTCATCTCTACTTTAAAAGCGGGGTGAGGATGCAATGTGTATGAGGCCCCACTAGGGGAGGGAAACCTCTGCTCCGCCAATTCACATGGAATTAGGGGTGAGAGAGTACTGGCAGTATCACTAATCGTCGAGGTCGTTTTTCCAGTAAGGTAGCTGAGGAATAGCGCTGATTTTAATGAGAGCTCCCATTGGTCAGTCTTCCGCCTCATCGGAATCGAAATCAGTATCATCGTACTCTTCCAGCTCAGGATCAAGATCTTCCACGTATTTGACGGAAAAGTGGGGATTTCTTTCTCGACCAGCTTTCTCAATTCGTTCGCGATTTCTTTCGCTCAGTTTGTCGCTTTTATTCAGTTTTCTGCCATTTTCATCCGAAATGATGATGCTCGTGAGTGCTGGTAATTTCTGTGCTGTCAGGGCTAAATTCGCAGTCACTGACTTGTCATTACGACTCAATAGAGGATTCATTATCTCATCGTTGACATGAATTTGTTGAATGCGTTCGCATTTATGCAGGTGATGTAAAAAATCAGGATAGTGTTCTTTCACAAAGAAATCAACAGAAAGCTGCAAGCATTTTACAGTACTGTTTCTAATTTGATCTGTAATTGACTGCCACGTTGCCAAATCAATCTTGCATCGATAGAATTGCACAGTGTCGATTGCTGGCAGTGTTGCTATACCAAGGTCTGTGCTGCTTTCCATTCCACAATCCCAGAATTTCAGCTTGTTCAGGGATGGACAATTTGCGAATGACAGCAGAGAATTGGCTGAAAATGTGCATCCACAAGAAAATAGAAAATTACGATATCCAAATGTGAGTGAGTGGAGCTTGGTCAAGTGACTGAATGAGAGCAGGTCATTTTGACGAATTTTGTACATCTCTATTGTAATGTTCATTTGTTCAACATTGTTGCATTGCTGCAAGTGAATCAAGAATTCCTTGTTGAAATCTTCCCCAAATTTCAGCTTCAAATATTTGACTTTACTGTTGCTAATTTGATCTGTAATTGACTGCCATGTTGCCAAATCAATCTTGCATTCCCAGAATTTCACAGTGTCGATTGCTGGCAATGTTGCAATACCAACGATATTGCTGCTTTTCATTTCACATCTATGGAATGTCAGATTTTTCAGGGCTGGACAATTGGTGAATGACAGCTGAGAATTGGCCGAGATTGCGCATCTATGAAATGTGATTGAGTGGAACTCAGCCAAGCCTGTGAAAGAAAACTGTGTGGGACGGGATACTTTGAATGTGATGGCTAACTTGTTGAGTGCATTTTTATCACTTGTCGTACTTAAATCATGCCCTGCACTGTTCAGTTTTCCATACAAAGAAATGTGTTGCACGTTTGTGCACTGTGATAGGAACGAATTCAGCAGCTTGTTATTGAAGCCGGCTGTTGTATTGAATGCATCAAATGTGATATCCAGGTTAATATCAGTGATTCTGTCGAAATAATATTTGCGTTTCTCTGCCTGTACTGGCATTTTGTCGGATAATGCGATTCGGAAAAGAAATCTTGAGAATTCATCCATGTTGGATGTATCCAATTTAGAATCAGGTAACAACCATTCGTTTGTAGGATCATTTGAACAAAAGCAGTAGAATGCAGCAAGGAATTCTTGGATGGTCCTGTGAGGAAATGAATATCGAGTTTTAAGATTAGATGACTGATCGTAAAATTCATCTTTTCTTATCAATCCTACTTGATGTACTATAGATTTTATATTGTACTCGGTTAATTCAGTTTCTTGAAAAATATCCTTCTCCAAGTTTATCAATGCCATTTTGCCGAGAGAAAGAAGTTGAGGAAATTGCAGATAGTGCTTTTGAATTATGTCTTGCCTTCTATTCAAGGCCTTAACAGCTCGCGCGGAATCGCTTTGAAATCCAAAAAGAGCAGGGACATCGTAATCAAGATTATTTTGCTGATGCCTGTCAATAAGCCATCTTATTATATTACTGTAAAATTCTAATAACGTGCCTTCAACAATTTTATTATACACTAAGCAAATGATGGTGAGAAATAAAGGTGTTTCAGCAAGCTTGTTCAGATTTTCATTATCGTTCAGTAAGCTATGAACGGCTTCAATGTTTTCTCTGTTATCAACCTCTGATGTAAGAAAGTGACTGGATATGTATTTTTCTTTTTGTTGCTTTGTTTTTAATTCGAGAACTTCGGCGAAAACGTACAGCCCCTCTTTTCCGCTAAACTCTGTTAAGTCACTCGGCCTTGTTGTCAGCACAATGTTGAATAAATTTGAACTTTGAATTATGTCTGATGAAAAATAATTAATTAGTTTTTTACGCTGCTCCGTTGAGGATAACTCATCGTAACCATCAAGGAGTATTAAGATTCGATGCTTCTGATAATAATCCTTGTTAGTTACAAGAAATTTAAGATCTTGAAATACTTCATTAGTAATAAAATTCTTAATGTATGCAAGAGCAAAATCAGCACTACTATCCAATGTCTCTTTCCGCACCGCGCGAAGCTCAGCATATATAAGAAAATCATAATGAGATAACTCTTGTTCTCCTTTTGCCCAATCATACGCTAATCTTTGCATGAGAGACGTTTTCCCAGTTCTTGGCTTTCCTTCAATAATCAGAATCTTTGCTTTCTCAAATGCTTTCTTGAGAATATTTGCATAATCACCTGTGGCCGCTGAATTTTCTAAATCTTCTCTGAGTGGCAATGAAACGCAGGTGTTTTTTATGTCAATTGTAAACGGCAGGGAGAATGGGTTTGCTGTGCGAAATCGAGTCAGATAAGTATCATTAAGTGCAGCTTGTACATTAGAAAAGAACTGCTTTTCTGACCATTCTAAATACTCTTGCTGTCTCGTTGGTTCTACTGGGATTGTCTTTGTTTCAGCAAACAATCTGAGAAACATTCGAAACTCGTTGACAGCTGCATTACTTTGATAAATTTTAGTTTTAAGTGTCTCAAGCGATATTTTTTCAACACAAAAAAAGAAAGAAAAAGCTGCTAAGAATTCTTGAATTGTTCGATGAGGAAAGAGATATTCAATTATTCTTTGGTTATGAGAGTTCCTCCTTTCTTCTTTTTTTATTAAACCAACTGCTACAACAATTTCTTTTACTTTAAAATTATCTAAATCTGAAGACAAAAATACTTGTTTTTCTATATTATGTAAGCCCATAAGTCCAAGAAAATGGAGTTGTGGAAAGTGAAAATAATTGTTTTGAATAATTAAAATTAACTCGTTATCATCACTAATTTGTGAATTATATTCAAAAAGTCTTGGTACAGTGAGTTCGTTTTGTTGTTTGTTGTTGCTTATGGATTTTTGATACCGATCCAAAAGATACCAGACAATGTTGCAGTATAGGTTCAGTATTGCTTCAGCTGAACTACCGTCAGTAATTTGCTCATGCACAAGGCAAATGAAAGTGAGAAATAAAGGTGTTTCGGCAAGTTTGTTCAAATTTTCGTTTTTGTGAAGTAGGCGATGCACTGCTTCCTTTTCTTTTTCACCAGTTCCCATTGTTGAATTAAAGTGATTGGTTATGTATTTTTCTTTTTGTTCTGGAGTTACAAAACCGAGCACGTCGGCAAAAACAAAACGTCCTTTACGTCCTCTTAGATTCGATAATCGGCCTTTTCTTGTGGTAAAAACAATGTTGAAGAATAATTGCTTGTTAATCGTATTTTCCGCAAGATAGGTGCTTAACTCTGAGCATTGTTTGTCTGAAGATGATTCGTCATAGCCGTCCAGTAAAAATAAAATACGATTCTGTTGGCAAAACTGCTTATCATTCATTAAAGATCTTAGTATTTCAATATCCTTGCCATCTAAATATTCCTTTAAGCCACCGAGCACCAAATCGGCAATGCTTTGAAATGACTTTTCGCGCACTTCACAAAATTCAGCGTAGAGTACAAGGTCATAATGCAGCAGTTCTTGTTTTCCATTTGCCCATTCATAAGCCAGTCTTCGCAGAAGAGACGTCTTTCCAGTTGCTGGATCTCCTTCGATTATCAGCATTTTCACTTTGTCGAACGCTCTCTTAAGCAATTCGACATGATCTTCTGTTGCTTGTGAATCTTTATTATTTTCCAAAAGTGCCAAAGATACCCAGGTGTTTTCAATATCAAATGTAAAAGGCAATGAGAAGGGGTAGATTATCTTAAATTTTGTCAAGTATTTATCCTTCAGCAATTGTTGAGCGCTGAAATGTGATTTCACGATGAAACCTCAACATTCTACTGAAAATTATGCAGATAAAATAAAATGTGTAAGACTTTGTGCGAGATGGTCGGCATCATAGATTAATTAAATCAGTGTGGCAGCAGTAGTAAAGTGTTCAAAGAAATCTCATATTCTTTCTTAGAGCATGATACAGGGTGTTTCATAATAATATGCACCCCCCTAGAGGGTACTTCCAGACATCGTGCGCGCGAGTTCTATATACCATTCGAAAGAGCATAAAATTCTGTAGCTATGCCCACGTTTTCAGGAATTTAGCTGCAATGCCAAAGGCGGGAAACATAAATGAATAATTTTTGCTTCAACACAAAGCATTTGTCAATTATTGTTCAAATGCATTCTTTTGCTTTCAGTTAAGATTTCTCCATAGTCACCTAACATATTCTAATGAAACTTTGCAAACATATAGGAAAAAGGCTTGGCTACAAAATGAGCAGTAGCTCATAAAATTCCAAACATTTTAAGCCGAGATGATTAATCACAAAGTGGATGATGTTAACATGCAGACAGTTTCCTCTTTGTGATTAATTATCTCAGCACAAAATGATCGGAATTTTATGAGCTACTGCTCATTTTGTGGCCAAGCCTTTATGCTATATGTGTATAAAGTTTCATTATAATCTATTCGGTGATTAGCGAGAAATCTTAACTGAAAACAAAAATGAATGCATTTTAACAGTTTTGTCCGTCAGTGTTAGTGTATTTAAAAAGTCTCGCATTTTTTTAACGTTGTATAAAATAACGAAAAAGGGACCAATTTTAATGATTAAAAAAGGAAAATCTAAGTTAAAAGTAGCTCTATTACATGCAACAAACCCCATTGAAATT
This sequence comes from Plectus sambesii, assembly GCA_002796945.1. NCBI lineage: Eukaryota > Metazoa > Nematoda > Chromadorea > Plectida > Plectidae > Plectus > Plectus sambesii. Next base: position 20,399 of record NIUQ01002103.1, read on the forward strand.
AGTTGCATTGTCATGGAGTTATAAGACTTCAAACTCATGATGGGACTTTTTGGACCGACCTGTATTTCATTATTGTATCCCGCCTTTAGCACTGCAGCTAAATTCCTGAGAACATGGGCATTAATAGAGAATTTTATGCTCTTTCGATTGGTATATAGAACTCGCGCGCACGATGTCTCGATGTACCCTCTAGAGGGGGTGCACATTATTACCAAATACCCTGTATTATTGCATTTCAGAATTTAAACTTATAGGAAATTTAAGGGAACCTGCAAGCTACTCCGTATGGCCAGTGTTCAATGATAGATGACATGACAACTCGCGACACGACAATTCGTGACATTACGTGAAATCAATGCGACAATTCGCGACATACGTAATGTCGCGAAATGTAGTGTCGCGAGTTGTCCGTTTCCCCCAATGAAATATAACCTACAGAATAGTGCAAAATTTCTTTAAATATTCGAGCGTGGTAGCTAATAAATCAACCGAATTGAGCATATACTGCTGTATTTTTTTATATGCGAAGCCTGTTCAGTTCTTGTTAAGTAACTATGGAGCTCAGTCACGTGATGTTATGAACGAATGCGATGATAATTTAAAGCTTGCGCTATCATTCAGTTAGTTGTATTAGCAATTGCGTTTTTGAAATGTCGCCCCTTAAAAAGGTTCTGGAGGCGCTCATTTGGTGTGAGAATTTCGGAAATGGGAATTGATAGAGAATTAATTATTCTCACGTTTGCAAAGCGTATTCAGTGTCTCTAGCATTGGAATGTGAAGTTACTGAGATTTTCTCAAAGTCAGCAGCACCATTGTCCTGTTTCTGAAAAAATGAGGGCGCTTCAAGTTCATTGCAGTTGATCATGAAGTAACGCAATTATATCACTATTGTTATGAGATCATATTAAGCTGCTGGATTATCACGGTGCACAAATCATCTTCATACGAAAGGAAATATGCTACCGGGTTTTTCCGAGTATAAGCCCCGGGGCTTGTAATAAGAATTGGCACTTTTCGCGGCTCCACCTTGTCCCCAAGTATAAGCCCATGGGCTCATACTTGGAAAATTCAATTACTTCACGCTTTTTGCAGTACCAATCATACTTGTATTTTACGTCGTTTTTTCACCTTTAAAATTAATCTTACACGCAAATAATGGAAGATCTATATGATTTTTGCAAATTCTATTAGAGAATGCGGTATTTACACGTAAAATTCATTTGAAATAATTTCACTTCACGCATTCATGGTGATCTTTTTTCGGCTCCAAATATAAGCCCCGGGGCTTATATATGGAAAGTCAAACCGAATATAAGCCCAGAGGGGCTTATATTTGGGGGGGCTTATACTCGGAAAAACCCGGTAGTAACCTTTTTTAAACAAATATAGCTGCCATGCTGAACTTATACGATGTTCTGTGTTTTAAAGAGATGTATCGCTCATTACTGCACAAAACATCTTGCAATCTTTAAACAGAGAAGTTTGTAATGGAGGTCACATCTGGGGGCGATGCTGACAGCTCCATCATTTTATACTAGATTTAGTGTTTATTCACAGTACCTACCCTCTATTTTCCTGACTTCAGGGCTTTGGATGGGCAATAAAACATACGTATGTTTTGAGAATGGCTTCGGCCATAATTGCATGGCTGTCATCAATTTTCTTCAGGGCCTCCACGAAACCTTCAAATGGCTCGAGTTCTTCTCTCTTCCTTAAGAGGATGGAGATCAGTTCGCGGTTTCTCTCTCGACGTGTTGTATATGATTCCTTAAATGCTCTATATGAAATCCGGAACGATGAGGATATGGAGAAGTGAAGAACCTTTATAAATTCTTTCTCCACCAACGATAGAAGACCCGCGCGTAGATTGTCCATAACCACTAGAGGATCCATGCTATCCATTAGAGCGGCATTATGATGTTCGATTGCCTTCTGTTTCTCTCTGTCCATCTTTTAATAAGAAATTAAATAATTCCAGGGTAGAGCAACCAGTTCAAACAAAAAGTACGAATACACTACGAAAATGTTACTTTTATATGTATCGCTGTCGGAGAGTGAAGCGTTGCGAATTACAGTCGTTGTTGCTTTGACTAATGCGGCAGAAGCAACGCCGTTCTGATAAGAAGAGCGCATGCAGTCGTGAAGCAAGGCCTCACTGCGCACATTGCCTGCCGCATGATGAAGTTGAATGTGAACGTGCTATATCAGCAAATGCGTACATATACATACCGTAAATCCTCTAATAATCGCCCTGGACGATTATAATTTCAATCAGGGTCTGAGGGGGCGATTATTAGATAATTTACGGTTTATACAATGAACTTTATTTTCCATACATACAATGAATACATAAAGTAAATTTTATTTTCAAAAAAAGGCGCTTATGATCATTCCAGTGACCCAATTAAATCCGGTCGCAATAATCACAGCCACGACAGCTCTGCCAACAGAAGAAAATAGCGTGGAGACGGCTGCAATAGTGCGATTAGCGATTTCAAAGTTACTGCGAATGAAAACAACCTCTTTGCACTTGCGCTTGCGAGATGAAGATAAATATTTGAGTAAGTACGACGTAAGACCACGTCTGATGCAACTGCCAAACAATGGCGAGAACGACGAGGACGTTTCCTGAAATTTGCAAAGTTCCGAGTGCTCAAAGACAGTTGGCTTAGAAACCAGCAATAACGCTGTTGACGATTTGACGCGTGTTCAGCCGATCGGGTTGAGAAGTGAGTATGAGGTGTAAGATCAAAATGGCGGTGACGAAGACGGCCGTTTCGACGACGCTTTGCAGAAGGCACTGGTAGAAGCGCCATTCAAGATCGTAGATGAGCAGCGAATCGTTGGGGAAGTCGGCCGATCGCCGCTCGATCCATTTGTAGTAAGCGTCGCACAGCACGAACAACGTCGCCAACCGCCAATAATTCTGAACAATTGCCTTTACATGGAACGAAGCGCGCAAAGAGTAAGTAAGTTTCATATCGCGTACTTTAGGGAAATTATATTGCGTTGCGTTAACTTAAACTTAAACTAAAGAACCCGACATGAAGCCGACTCAGTTGACTGCGTGCCTTTAACTTTGCATTCAGCAAAATATGTCTATACACGCACAAGTCTTGCAAGATCAAATCCAACACCACCAGAACGACGTCGTATTCAACGTACTTGTCGACTACTTTGCCACAATGCGCCTATATGCAAAGGTGTCAGTAAAAATTGGCGGAGAGCGCGATCATTACACATTCGGTGAGTTTAAGACAGACTTTTTCTGACCATCGAGCTTTTTGTTCAGAGTCTTGGCACAATGGACAAAACATTCTCAGATTTTGATGAAAATTTGTACTCTGAGGTAATTCAGGTCGGAATTACCGAAAAACGCATCAGAATTTTTTGAAAATATTTTCATGTTGAGATATGGCGGGAAATTCAAACTTGATCAGGTAACTACAGTAGCAAAACAGAAATCCTTGTTTTTGTACACTATTCGAAAGTAAATTGTTGAGAGGACTCTGAAACTGACCGAAATTTTAAAATTAGTGCAAAACTAAGTAAGTTATGCAAGAAAGAACAGGTCGCATTTTTTCGCTCTTCAGTTTTTCGAATTTTTAGGCAAGAAGTTGGTCACTAACCCTAAACTAAAGTTACCCTAGGATTAAAGCCCTAACGAAGGGCTATCCAAAGGTGCCATAAAAAGTATCAAACTCCGGCACGAACAGGTCTCAAATTTGGTCCGAAGTTACCCACCCTTCGAGGCATTGTCATAACTACGGTAATTCGCTTGTGTCCAAGAGATCTCAAAACTGGTCCAGAGTCGGTACATACTTCGATTGAGTTTTTTGCAATATTTGATTGAGGCCTTTTCGAATTGAGTTATAGAGGAAATCGAGGAAATTAGTAGCCAAAACAGGCAGACCGCAGAAGCTTCAGTATGACCTTCTCTTCTAACTAGAACACTATACTCAATTCTAAAGCAACATAGGCTCCATCACGCAGCAAAGTACGTTGAAGGACTTTTCTGACATTGAAACAACAATGATTTAGTTCCATTGTACAGTTCTTCTTATAATTATTTGTTGTGTTTAGTCATGATTTGAGAAATAGTTGAAAGTCCGTTATCTTCCAGTTTAGTGTTATGATCCCATTGCTACTCTTCCTTGTGCTTATATGATAATTTAACACATGAGCACAGAATTTTGATTATACCAGCTTTGACTTAACGAGAATTGGTATCGATCACTTTCCACAAATATTGTAATTTTCAACTAGCATTCTCGATTTACATTATCGCTGATTTGCAAAGCATTGTCTCTCTTCACGTTTTTGAGTAACACGAAATGTTGGGTTCGTGGACATGGTACCCCCCCCCCCCCCCGCCCCCCCCCCCCCCCCCCCTCCTCCCCCCCCCCCCCCCCCCCCCCCCCCCCCCCCCCCCCCCCCCCCCCCCCCCCCCCCCCCCCCCCCCCCCCCCCCCCACCCCCCCCCCCCCCCCCCCAACCCNCGAAATGTTGGGTTCGGGGACATGGCCCCCCCCCCCCCCCCCGCCCCCCACGTGACCAAATTGCTCACAGAGCAGCCTCGTAGCAGTTTGGTCTTGACACGATCATTGCTTGATCAGCATAATATGTCTAAACAAGAATGTGCTGCTACGTGACGCCTCGTCACACGATTTGGTCACGTGGGGGGTACCTTGTCCAAACACGGCTCGGTGGAAACGTAGCCAATTTGAATGCGGTTTTTTCGTTTAAAAGATCAAATTTTAACTTAGATTTTTATCTTTAATTTTTTAAATTGGATCATTCTTTGTCATTTTATGTTCCCGTGATAATAGGTCACTTTTCAGCGCCCTGAATGGAGCATGTTTGTTGACCAATAACTTTCGTAATACAGTCAACATCGTCCATAGCGACACCGGCCATAGCGACACATCGGCCATAGCGACACTTTTCCCCGGTCCCGAAAAAGTGTACTATGTTTTGTACAGGCAATTAATCGGCCATAGCGAC
>NIUQ01002104.1:0-24493 GCA_002796945.1 Plectus sambesii
TGATTGTGCATTTCCCTTGAAAGATCGTAAAATCAGTTATTGTGATCGGATTCTAATGATTAAAAAACATTCAGGTTAATGACAGGTCTACAAGATGCAACAAGCCGCATTGAAATTGGTTGCATATTACCGGAGTTATAGGTCAATAAATATGGTATACTAAAAATGCTGAAAATTTATACACCTGTCGACCCTATCCAATAAAACATGAAAAATGCACCAATTTAAAAGATTAAAAAAGAAAATATAGATTATAGAGTACTCTAAAAGACGAAAAAATCCGCATTGAAGTCGGTTTTTTATTAGCAAATTTATTTGTGATCGAATGTGTTCAACTAAAAACCCGCAGAACTAATGAAACAACTTAATAATTAGCAAACAGAAAAGCATTGCTGCATCACGGATATAATTATTGAAGACGCTTTTTTAAAAATAGATCGCCAACCTCGGTCGGGGAGTCCGACCTCGCGTCCCTGTACTGGACCGGTATCGAGTGGAAAAATGCGGCAATGATGCATCTCTAGAATAAAGCCTAATTCACGTTTATTTAGTGTAGCCGAATGGTCGGATCGAAAATGGAAGCAGAAGACGATAGAAATGAAGGGGAGATAGAGACAGAAAATGCCGAAGACGAAGACCCTAGTCGGTTTTTGTTTTGTTTTTGTAAAAAAGTGAAAAAACGAGTATTTTCTATAAATATTTTCGTCTTTACTTTGATCATCTTTTTAATTTGTGCCGAAGTAAAATATTATTAATATAATAAAAGAGTAAACCGGTGGCAAATATAGACTTAAAATTTAACTAGCATTCTATCTCTAAACTTTTATAACAGAAGTTTTTCTAGTATTTTGTATCGTTTAAAGGGGAGCTCTGGTGAAAAATTATTTTTTGTTATATTGTCAAGTCAAACACGCTGATCATCGCTGCGCATTCAGTTTTTTCAGATTCGGCCTCCTTAAAAAGTTATAGCCCCCTAAAGATTGGTCGACGTCCGTTGACTTGCACGGCGGATCAGACCACTCGCGCGCCCTAAATTTTCAAAAATTTCTAACGATCGAATGAGCGAAGTAAAAGCAATAAATTATGGTTCAAAATGATCGCTAACTGAAGGAGATTCGCAGAAAAATACAATCATAAATTAGTATGAGAGTATACGGCTGTTGAGGGCGATGAAAGAGATGACCTAGGACTACCGGTTTGGTCAGTTGGGAGCCGTTCACACTTAATTTTTTTTCTTTCTGGCTTCTAATTACCGGATTTTCTCGAAATTACGCCCCGGGGGGCGTAAATTTGAAAGTCTTCTCGATATTTAGCCCCGGGGCGTAATTTTGGAGTTAAAAAGTGTTCGTTCGACCTCAAAAAATAGTACCGTTTGAGCTATCTTTTCTTGAAATTTTGCCTTGGTATATTAATAGATATACGTGTAAAATTGCATTTAATTGCAATTTCACCTGAATATGGCCGACTTTCACTGTTTAATGTGGCTTTGCTTCGGTAAAACAGTATCTGGTGGTAGTAAAACAACAATATTACGTATCAGTACGTTTCTAAGCATTTCGCGAAATTAAGCCCCGGGGCGTAATTTTGAATTTCACGTGACCACCAAAAGCACGTTTTTTTCGTCAGCGCCCCGGGGCGTAATTTCGAGAAAACCCGGTATATTCAAAATAGGGAAGCACTACCAACTGCAGCTTATTACGCTCTTTATTTTGATACCATCATTGTATTTTTACGTCACTTTGTTGCCGAGTGAACCACGGTATCCGTTAACTATGGAGATTTTTTAAATATTTTTTGCTCTTCAATGTAAACTTAGATTAAAAATCGGCGAGCATTACCGAGTAGATCGCTCCGTTAGGAATCTAACGCTATATTTGCTATATTTTTACGTTACTTTATAGCTGAGCATAACTTAAAAACACGAAAAAACCGCAAACCAGACTATTGATCCGCCGTGCTTGGAAAGGAAACCACCGTATTGCCGTTTGCTGAGCACTTCTTTACGAGACCATGCACTACGCTACGAAATACGTGCTGTGTAAAATGATATGCAGTCAATGCAATTCAAATCACTTCGAAACGCATCTATTGAACGACAAGAACACATGCTACTTTGGTAGAAACCATTTTGTGAATCTGCCACCCAGGTGTCGCTAGTGTAGCTTTGGTGGTGCTTCAGTTTCGATTACATGGCGCCGCTACTGTCGAATTCAGTCTCCAGCGACACCTGGGTGGCAGATACATAAAATGGTTTCTACCAAAGTATCATGTGTTCTTCAGGGATGCCAGGTCGAAAATCGTTATTTAAGACAAAATTTTTGAAATTTAAGGATTTTTTTAAGACAAACGCTTCCGATTTAAGACAAAATTTAAGACAAAGTATCACATTGTTTTTTGAGGCTTTTTCTGCATTTCTTTATATATAAAAAAAAAGATTAGGCTTTAGTAGTAACATCTGATCTGCAAGAAAGATAAAATGATGACAAGACAACCGTAAATTTTCAGCGAATAACAAAAATTAACCCCTTTGCCTGCTCCCTTTTTGTCTTAAATTTTCTTTTGTCTTATAAGATTTAAGACAGAGCACCTAAATTTAAGACAAATTCTTAAATTTAAGTGAATATGGCAGGCCTGGTGTTCTTGTCGTTCAATAGGTGCGTTTCGAAGTGATTTGAACTGCATTGACCAGGGTTGCCAGGTCGAAAATCGGTTTTTAAGACAAATTTTTAAGACAAACGCTTCCAATTTAAGACAAAATTTAAGACAAAATGTAGCATAGTTTTTGCGACTTTTTCGAAATTTCTTTTTTAAGTGAAAAATAAGAATAGGCTTTAGTAGTAACATCTGATCTCCAAGAAAGACAAAAAAATGACAAGATGACCGTAAATTTTCAGCGAATGACAAAAATTTACACATTTGCCTGCTGCTTTTTTGTCTTAAATTTTTTTATGTCTTATAAGATTTAAGACAGAGCACCTAAAGTTAAGAAAAATTCTTAAATTTAAGTGAAAATGGCAACCCTGGCATTGACTGCATATCATTTTACACAGCACGTATTTCGTAGCGTAGTGCATGGTCTCGTAAAGAAGTGCTCAGCAAACGGCAATACGGTGGTTTACCTTTCAAGCCAATGCTCGTCGACCAATTTTTAGGGGGTTATAACTTCTTAAGGGAGTCGAATCTGAAAAAATTGATTGCGCAGCGATGATCAGCGTGTTTGACTTGACAACATATCAAAAAATAATTTCTCCCCTTTAAACAGCCAAGCGTTATATTTTTATCTTCCTTCTCATTACGAATTTTTCGATACACAGCATCAACGTGACAAGACGCACGCCCTTCACGAATTATTATACACGCCCTACGAGTGGCGCTCTAACTTAAATCTGCTATAAAAATAAATAATATAAAGTGTTGTGTTCTAATCTTCGGGAGACCAAAAGGCCGAAGACGGAGAGGTATAGGACCGTTTATATAAGTAGGCTAGGCAAGAGGTACACACGGGGACAACCACTGGGACAACATGAGGCGGTGCTCTTGTAATACAAGGCGAGCCACACCGCCTCGGGCGATACTCATTGAACACAGTACAACGTGGCTCCGGAGCACGCGGGGGATACAAATAACACTAACCGGTTTTCTATCCTAAAGAAACCCGTCCCAGACTTGGGGAAATATCATAAAGTAAACATAATGGTAAGGACGCTTACTTATTAGCGAAACAGCGTCGTATCACTTAGAACCTGTTCAAAACAACTACCGTATTTTCTCTAATAGTACGGCATGCCGTACTATATTTCAGTCGACAGGCAGGTGGCCTGCCGCGTACTTGGACGATACACTACACCCTCCAGATTGCGTCATAGTACGACGAACGCGCATGCGTTGTGATGTTACGGGATGCTGTGCATGAGCGTGAGGCGTTTTATAGCGCAGCTCAGAGAATGATGCATATCGTTTACGTTGCCCCTGCTGTACTATTAGAGAGGGCCGTACTAATAGAAAGTGCCGTATTATTAGAGAAAATATGGTAATATAACTCTTGACCTGACACTCTCGCTTTATGTTACACTACGATTTTTGACGCTCAAATCACTAAAAAAATACTGTTGGTATTTTGCCAAATACTGACACTGACTCTTGTTATTGCACACAAAATTCTTCTCCTCTCTTGTGAATGTTGGTTCTGGACAGAACCATTACATCTTAAGATACTTTTTAGTAAAAGTTTCAGTGAGAAAAAAGTACGAGCCAGAAGAAGTACGCCTCATAATACAGGAGCTAATCCGAGTGCGCAACGCAAGTCTTGAAGATGTTACATGCGCCTTTTTCTCATCGAGCAAAGTCACGGTTCCTAATTCAGGCGACTTGAAGACAATCGAAAGCTATTTCATTTATGAGCTTATTGATTGCGCCAAAGAGGAAGCCGCTCAGTTCTTCAAAGAAAACATTAAAAAGAAAAGCGATTATATGAACAACTTCGTAAAATTATCCATTGAGCTTGCCACGTTTGAAGATATTAATCGTTGTGGTCTTTTACCGTCTGGCGGCAGAGGTTACTGTCAAAGCTTGTGTGTTGACTATCCCCACTTGGTGGATGAATATGATGAAAGAAGTTTAGTCGCCATATTCAGAGCGACTTTTTGGCGTCTTTTTATGCTTTACAATAACACCGACGCCGAGATGAACGTACTGCAATCATTGATTGCATGTTTTCATACGGGTCGCATATTACCCAAGCTACTTCTGGATCAATTAGAGCTGTTCGGATGTGTGTATTGCTCAAGTGAAAAATTTCAAGAACCTTATACCAGGCAAAATGTTGGATATCGCCTAACTGTAGAGCACATGATGTTCAAATTATTGGAATTTTTACCTATTATTCGCCACAAGAAAGGTGAATTGCTGAAAAAGTCTCTGGAAAGTGTCAAATTTAGTATTGAATTGACAGATGAGATTAAGAAATTGTACAGCGCCTTGGAAAACTTTGATTCAGATGATTTGGTTTATGAAAAACAGTTTTTGAGTGCCACATCAAGCTATTTGAGACCAACAGCCACTGAAATTAAGAGCACGGAAAATCGGTGCATTCTCGAGGTCATCGGTGGTTTGATCTCAATGAAGATAACTGCGAAGGAGTTTGAAAATAATAAGAAAATTCACGATATTGAAGAAGTGAGGATAATTGCAACCTACATGCTACAAATCGACTGCGACCTCGACAATTCCATTTGGCATGGCATAAATGTAGTAATAAAAGCTTCAAACGTCGAAATTATGGATACTTATACATGGGATTTATCTGGAATATCCTCTTACGAAAGTTACGATAAGGCTAAAAGTGGACAAAAACAAGGCGAAGCTGGTGAAGACGGCTTGGATGGACGGGCCGGTGAGAGCGCCGGTAATCTGCTGATGTTGGCTGAACGAGTCACGAATGCTGAGAGATTGATGGTTTTGTTGAACGGCGGCAACGCCAGCAATGGGCAGGATGGAGGCGATGGGGTTGACGGCCAGGATGGCACAGGTTTATGCAAAGATGTTTTATTGGAAAAATACCCACCGACTGCCAAATATTGGCTTGGTACACGGTCATCTGATATTCGCAGAGTTCTTGTTAACGAACACATTACAAACTTTGGTAACGTCTATAAAAACTGGAAAAAGCGTTCCACTTCAGAAAATTACATTGAAGCGGAATCAGCTGGACAAAATATTACTTTTTCGTGTGGTTCCACTTTTTGGGGTTACCAGGCGTTTTTTCTTTACAAAGGCAGTGAGGGTAAAGCCGGCAGCTTAGGTGGTCAACAAGGACTTGGTGGAGACGCAGGCTTCAAGGGTGACTGTTTGGCGGTATGTCCAAAAAACAATCGCAGTATACCAATTAATTTTATAAGCAAAGGTGGAGACAAAGGCACTGATGGTAAGCCTGGTCGAAATGGGGAATATGGCAAAAATGGCTGGGACATGGGATGGTTGGACTTCCAAAACTGGACTGCACCCAGGTACTATGGAGAGGATAAGAATAAAAAGCTGAAGCTGTATTATTCCAGAAATAACTCAAGCAGTAGTGTTTACTGCCCATACAGATATAAGGAGTTGAAAATGTCCGATTATTATGTAGGATTTGAGCAGGCTGCGCTGGAGCATAAATACTTGAATGCCCATGAGAAATTTCGAGACCGCGCAGATCTACGCAAACACAAAGCTGCGATCGCGACGCGCAAAAACACTATCTCTAAGGAACAAACTGAGCAAAACTACAGCAAATTTTTCGATTCGGATACCGCTTTATCTCAAGAGGTAGACAAAGCACAAGCTGAGGAAAAGACCAACTATAACGCTCTGCAGAACAAGGCAAATGAAATGTTTGAGGAGGTCGAAAAGGCCAAGGAACGTTCCCGCGAGAAAGTTAGTCGGTTTCAAGAATATCGAGCTAAGATCCAAACAAAGAAGCGAATTATTGCAGAACGTGTTAAATGTAACCCAAAAATCAAATTGCAAATTTTAGAAGATTTTAAAAGCGATCTTACAAAATTGAAAGCCTGGCAGGAGCTATTTCAAATTGAACTGGAAACGCGAGAATTGAGCGAGTTGGAAACATTATTCAAATCCTATTACAAGAACAGAAAGCTGATCTCAAACGAGCATCTGCTATTTTATCAAAAAATGGGCTTGGCATATTTTCGAGAACAAAATAAAACAGAACTGAAAAGCTTGGATATCATCAGTTGTGATAACAATCTTGAAACCGTTTTAAATGAAATGGGGGCTGACGTAAGCGATTTTCTCGTCATATGTGATGATAATACTTGCAATTCGATGTTTATTGAAGCAGTAGAAATTACAGATAAAGAGCATCAAGTGACAAACATGATTAACGAGCTGAAAACAAATCTTGTCGATGAAGAAACCTTAGAAAAGATTCGCACTTTTGTCACAAATGTGCAGGAACTGAATATTCCTAATGCAAAATTTGATGATATGATCCACGATCCTAATTTCGAGTATATCAGTGAAGATAACGAGAAACTGTCTGAAAGCGGACATGTTCAGAAACTTTTGAAGGAGCTAAAGCATTTAAGAGAAGGCAAAAGTGGCTTCATAAACAAAGGGAAGTCAGTGCTAAAAATGGATTCATCACTAGAAGTAATGAAAAAGCTAATACCCTCTTACGATAATTGTAAATTAAAGGAAAGCGCCAGATTGTTACAATATTTAACAGAAGTTTATGTAAAACTAAAACAGTGCATGGAAGAAAACAAAGTAATGGTTTCAGTTGTGGAAGCATTTGTCTTAGAAGTGATGGAGGACAAAAGTTGGACAACAAAAGAACGGCTTCAGCAATGTATCAAAGAGTACAAAGCTCCAATGAGCGAGAGTGATGAAAAATTCAATTGGCACCAATATGCAAATGATGAAAAACTTCAGAAATACTGCACACGTCACATGGTCAAAAAAGGCAAGCTTTCATCGGCCTACAGAGAGATGGTCGCTTGGAAATACGCGGTCAACATCAAAGCCTACGCATACAATAAAGTAAAAGAATTGGTACAGGTAAGTGATTGATTATTTTAAACCATAGACTGATCATGAAGCTGTTTGAGCGGAAATAAATGTGCCAAAAATATTAAAACAATACCGAAAAAGAGCGATTGATTTTTCTAAAAATCATATTATAAAAAACACTTGGTGAGTGTTGTATCAGTAGAAATCGAAGAGGAATGAAGACATAAAGAAAATTTTGCTTCAAGCTTTCACCTTGGCCCCGTTGAATATTTTCTGGTGTTAAACCGGCTGACCACCGCACCCCCCTAAATTGACGTCATAAGGTTTGGGATCTGTAAGCAAATGGAATCTGTAATTACCACTGTTTCAAAATAGGCTTAAATTTATCATTTTTGAATATGTAACTAACAGAGTCATGCGAAATACTATACCGGCATTACTGTTGGCATAGTTCTTGAGAAAAATGGTTAGAAAGCAGGAAACTGCTTGAATTTATCCCGCAGCCTCAAACTTAGGGTTTAGATAATATGAAATAAATTAAAAAATTATCAGTTTTCTAATATCAATGACAACATTTTTTCTCAAGGATGGAGTTAACACAGCTTTTTAGATTGATGAGCACTTCCTAGAGGGTGCAAAAATAGAATACATTCTATTGTCAGAAAAAGATGCATGCAAACAGCTAGCTATAAAGAAACCTTTGGTGGAACTTGCTCATTCTCGAGAACGATTTCTCAAAAACTGCCTTGAAACGATCAGCAAAACAAACTATCCCATTACACTAAGTCTTCAGAATAATATCCTAATTGATTGGAATCTACCGATAATTGCATTGGATTCAGAACTGAATGATGAAGAGGAACAACAAATGATAAGCGAGATATGCAGTTTCTTTCCAGAAACAGCACAATGTCATATAACAGAAAGATTGAGCAAACTATCTAGCCAGTTTCTCGGCCAGAACTCTGTTTTACTCGCACTTTATATGTGCTTCCAATGCAACGGCTGCCATCTGACAGCAGACGAGCTGAAGTTTCTGGTGAACATAATCCTGGACTTCAGGATAAACTATGGTCAACACGTCGACTTCTTTACTAGCTTAATCTGCTCGTTCAATCAAGAAAATCTGCTTGACCAGCTCATTCTCATTAAGCTAGAAAATGTTTTGGAAAAACAACTGCAACAGAAGCCAGAACTTGAAAAATATTTGTCGAATATTAAGGACATTGAGCTCAAGCTGCTGCTTGGTTGTAAATTGGACGACAGTATAATCCCAGAGCAGGACATGTGCCAACTTTTAACATTCCTAAAGAGCAACAGCGAGCAGTTCATCACACTGGAAAAGCTGGATTTGCGCGACTGGATATTTGCTTTGAAGGAAGGCTATTGGCAACAGAATATCAGCACCATGCACACAGATTTGAGCAAGCACAACAAGCATTTGGTTTTCTATTTGATAAAGCTGGAGAAACTGTATGGCGAAACATTAGTGAAACGTTTGTTCGAGGTTCTGAAAACAAATGTCGTGCTATCCGGAAACTGTGTACTAAAATTCATGTATCGGTTTTATTCTGAGGAGTTAGTTCTCAGCGATGAAGTCTTGCAGCAGTTTGACGAGCTGAATGAAGAGCTTCGCCCGCTCAGTCAAATTTCCGCTTTGTACACTCCGACGGGAAGTCAGATCGAGGAAAAAATAACTGAAATGAGAAAAAGGAAAAAGATGAAAAAGGTCAAGGCAGAGCACATTTTGTCGCTAATGTCTGCATTAGGTTTTGTGCAAAGCGAAACACGCGACTATTCCACCTTATTGCGAATGATAAAAAGTCAAAACAGTCAAAAAGACGCAATAGATTTCTGGAACAACATGGAATCTGCAATCTGCAAAGCGGATATGTCTATGCCTTGCTGGAAGAAGTCATTCGTAGAGTACATACAAAACGTTAATTTAAACGCCACCGCTTTATCTGCGGACAACCTGCCCACCAACGTTCAGTTATGGTTGCCTCATGTTCGATTGTACATACAAGCCAACGAACATCTAATTAAAACTGCTAGACGAGAAGTCATCTCAAAAGATGACGTGAACGCATTTTTGTTGCAGCTAATAGATGACGTCATATTCTCAGAGCGCAAATTTTGTCTCCGAGATTCGCAAAAATTGGTCGTAATGTCAGCTTTGAAAAACGGCAAAAGCTTGCTTGGGCAAGTGTCTACTGGAGAAGGCAAAACGCTAATAATTACCGCTTTGTCCATCATAAAAGCCATTTGGGGTGAGAAACTAGACATTGTTACGAGCTCTTCCATATTAGCAAAACGCGACGCCGAATCGCTACCACCAAAAGGGAACATTGATATCTACAAATTTTTTGGAGTCAGTGTTGGGCATATTTGTGATGAGGACATTGAGAAACGCAAACTGGTTTACTCCAACTGTCAAATTGTTTATGGCGACCTGTCCAGTTTTCAGCGAGATTATTTGTTAGATCGCTTCTACGGCAAGAACATTCTCGGAGGGCGTAATTTTCAAAATGTGATCGTGGATGAAGTGGACTGCATGCTTTTGGATAATGGCAACAACATGTTATATTTGTCTCATGACATACCGAGTATGGATCGGCTTCAGTCACTTTATGTGTACATCTGGCAGATAGTGAACCAACCTCTCACTACTGAAATTGAATTACAGAGCTTCTTTGACAGTACCGCGATCCAACAAAAAGTACTTTCTGATTTGTACGGCATGATCACGCGTGAGGATATCAGATCTTTGAGAGTTGACGATGATGAGGTGTTCGTCGAGAAAACTTTGCAGAAGCTCAATGAAATTAAAATCATAGGAGCGGATGGCCGTCTACTGAGCAGCGATATAACTGAATATTGTGAACATATAAGCAAGATGAAGATGGATCAGAGCACAAAGGACAAATTGGTGTTCTTATTGAATTCCATCGCGTCCAGACAGCGTTCAGTACATGTGCCAAGTCATTTACACAAATTTTTGGAGCATCATCTCTTTAAGTTTATTGAAAATGCTAAAACGGCACTATTCATGAATGAAGGCGTTGACTATGTTGTGGACGTTGATCGCACCAATCAGGATCCAGACATGAATCCAAAAATCATTATCCTTGACAAGGATACAGGTACTGATCAAAGCAGCTCACAATGGAATGAAGGTTTGCATCAGTTTTTGCAGCTTAAGCATGGCTGTAAGCTGTCATTGATGAGCTTGAAAGCTGTCTTCATTTCCAACGTTTCATATTTGCATCTATATGATCACTTATATGGATTGACAGGCACACTCGGCTCCAAACAAGAGAAAGAGCTCCTCTGCGAGTTATATGACGTGAGCTTAGTTAAATTTCCTACTGCAAAGCCGAAGAATTTTTTTGAGGAGCATCCAATAATTTGCACATCAAAAAAGCATTGGATAGACAGTATTGCTGCAGAAGTAAAAAAGAAAGCTGCAGAGGGAAGATGCTTGCTTATAATATGCGAATCTGTAAAAGATGTTGAATATATCCACAAACACCTAGTCCAGCAAGTAACAGAAGATGTTATAATCCACACTTACAAAAGGGATCACGAAGAATTTTCGTTTGGTCAAGGCAATGAGACACTCTCCTCTGGTCATGTTATTGTGGCTACCAATCTAGCCGGACGTGGCACAGACATCAAACTGGATGAAAAGGTGGTTAAAAACGGTGGACTTCATGTGATCGTTTCATTCTTACCAAACAACGGTCGTGTAGAAGAACAGGCATATGGTCGCGCTGCCAGATGTGGTGAAGACGGCTCAGGACAGTTGATCATTACTACTTTTTCACAAGAACAAAACTGCAACTTCATTTCAAAAATATTTGAACTGAAAAATAGTCGAGATACTGAAGAATATTTGCGCTTGCTAATGGTTAAAAAAAACTACGATGAGCAAATAACCACTGAAGAGCAATGTTTTGGGAAGTTTCAGAAGCAATACGAAAAATTGAAAAAAAACCTTGAAAGTGAAGCAGATATGAGGCCAGTAGAAAAAATTTTGCTGGACAGCTTTCTTGATAAATGGGCGTTCTGGTTGGACGAACATGCGCATTTGATCAAAAAATGCAGCGACCTCAAAACGGCATCCACAGCAAAGAACAATCTCTTTACTTCATTAGAGAATTTTTTGAATCAAATATCAGTGAAATACGATAGCTGGTTAGACAGTCCACATCAATATTTGAAACTGGCTACACATTACACAAAGGAGAAGCAATATGACAAGGCTACAGAGCATTTCGATAAAATTATTGCCACTTACAAAGACAGCTCCACGGAAGCACTATATTACAAATCTTCAGTTACCATCAAAACCCAATACAGCGCATTGAAAAACAAGTACAGTAAAGAACATAAGCGATTAAAACGTAGTTTGATGAAGGTCAAAAGAGATTTAGAAGAGCGCATTTCGCAATTAACCAACGATCAAGCAATAATACAAACATTCAAAAAGCAAGGCACTAACAACGTTATTCATATAAATGCCTTCAGTGAACAACAAGATGTGTTGTGTCGCATCTACTCATTGTTTGTTAACAGCATTGATGATGTTTTTGGCCATCACATGACAGCGAATGTGTTTATAGATTATGATATTGATGAAATCTTGGCCTATGATATTTTTCAGAAGTTACAAAGCCATGGCTTGATTGAAAAACCAAAGCTAGCAGAAATAGATGAAAAAGAAGTTAAAAGAGTAGCAAGAGATTATGGCATTCCTAACGATTTCCTAAATGCAGTGTCATCGAACAAAGACGATCTATACAAATCAGTGCTTGAAAATGTTGATATGCCAAATTTGGAAGAATTCTGGCAAATTTTAGCATCATGCTCGCTGTTAATTGATGAAGAGGATTTAATTGTGGTAGAAGAAAATCGACTTGGGCTGATAAATAAGGGAATCTTGAATGCATTAAACCAATGTACCACTATAAACCTAGACGAGTCCAAGCTGGACAAGACAGAAGTGTTGCAGTATCCATGTGGTCATTTTAGTGGTGATACGAAAGTCTACAAAAGGAGCCAGTTGGATTTAAAGCTTGGCGGGGAGCAAACGAAATATTTGATAGAGCGAGGAATTTTCAAAAAAAATCGGAAAGGTACCATCAACTTCAAGAATGCGCAGGAAGTACAGAATTTCCCAAAATATGACGAAGTTACAGCCCAAGATTTGCGATGCGCAGACATAGCAGAACCTGAAATAAACTTCTGTTTGAAGATTCTTGATGAGCAAAAAATGTTGGAGGAAGTACCTAATGGAAGTGGTAATTATCGTCTGGTGGCAGCAATGATCGACTGCAATTGTTTGCCAAGTTGCTACCGCGATACCGTAGCAGCTGTATTGCAGAGGGCTTTTGCCTACCAACTGGCCTATCGAGATTTACAGGACCAGCTGAACGCAGGAGAACAAGACATTGCTCGGCCTCTTATAATTAGACTGACGCCGAATCCACACCGGCGCTTATTTTATGATCTAATAGACGCTGGCATTATTGAGCCGGCAAGTGTTAACATGGCAAAAGTAAAGAGAGCAAATTTTAAAAAAATTTTGATTGCCAGCAAAGCAGAAAAAGATTGTATCTCACAGGAGCTATTTCGAAATAAAGAAATACTGGAGAAGAAAATTAAAAAAGACGTTATCAAAAATATCCTCATTCAACAAGGCTGTGGTTTTGCGAATTTGGAAACTATTGATTGTCATTATTCGACAATCGAAGAAGCACTGAAAACTCTGCAAATAGCGGCTGTTGTTGAAGCAGCGTGGTTCTCGCTGAATGGCATGGAACAATTGATTGTTCTTAAAGAACAAAAATATTCCAAATGGATGTGGATTAAAACAGGGGCGATTGCTGTTTTTGCTGTAGCACAAATTGTTGCCGGCGCTGTTTTAGAAATTTTCACTGTGGGTGCCGGAACCTATGGCGCTTCTTTCTTAATAAATGAAGGTGAGTTACAGCTTTTCGAGATTTTAATTATGATAATAGCTGATTGACGTAAATTTTCAGGAATAAGCGATCTGTTCTTTGTGGCTAGTTGCATATACAGTGGCCACTGCCAAAATTATTGGCAACATAAAAAAATGAGTATGGTAATAAACGCAACCTCGTGTGGAATTGCGGCCTGGTGGTCACGTGGCACAAAGCTTTCGCAAATCGGTTACAAGGTTGTTGGTCCTGTTCGACAAGAAGGCGCAAAAGCAGTGTCACAAATGGCTGGCATGGAGTTGATTGAGGCATTAGGTAAAGGGGTAGCAAATGAAGGTAGAGTGTTAAGAAGCGTAAAGTCGGTAAAGTGTAAAGTGTCAATTTAGGATATAAAAAGGTACGTAACCTAACTCTGCAGCGCATTGGCATAAAGATTGCTGAAGGAGTAGCGTTTGGTGCAGCTCAAAGCGGTGTGGAATATGTAATTAAATTTACTTCTAAGTGCACTTTAGTGCTATTTCTTCTGTTCCATTGCAGGTTGTCCGCAATCATTTGAGTGGGCTATGTGCCGCCATTCGCTCAAGGGTAACATCCGACATGGACCGATTGTTTACAGAGCATGACTTATCAACAAGCCTACTAGAAGCCTATAAAATTATGGGTGACCGTAAAGCTGGGCAATTAGTGCAAAAATTAACGCAAGAATATTTTGACTTCTCATCAATCTGTAATACCTTGCTTTCCCTGTGCAGCCAAGCAGTGGGCGTGGCTATGCGCGCTGTTGGTGAGGTTATGCAGAAAACAAGTAAAGCTTCGACAACAGCTGCTTTTATCACAACACTCTGTACTAGCCTACCAATTGTGATTCAGATACAGAGGCTCACGTCACTTATTTCTGAACTTGCCAATGTGGAAATATCTGTAAGGCAGTTTCTCAATAACGCCAATGAGTTTGTCAGAAAAGAGTTGGAAAAGGCTAAGCAGGCGAATGAGAATGTGGGCTGCCCTCATCCGGACGTACTTCGAAATCAAGCGATGGACAAGTGGAAAGGCACTGTAGTGGAAAATGCTAATCAAATAATTGCAAATAACCTCGTATCGCCACTTTTGAACATGGGTGCAACCGCGCTTATAAGTGCTGCGGGACGATGTGTAAAAAAGTGTTACAAATCTTACAAGGAGAAAAGAAATTGGGAAAAATTTGAAACAATTAAAAAGGAACATCATGGGTCACAACAGTCCGGAAATTCTAAAATCATTGCCCGCGATAAAAATTATGATGATGCCCTTTTGAAGTTAATGGGTAAAACTCGTGATGCGAAGCTGTTTGCTGCTATCATCGGGGAAGGAGTGCCAATGGATGTGACATGCGTTCAAGCGTGCACTAGCATGATACACAGCGTGCTGGCAAAAAATAACAAAGATTTCAAAGGAGTCAAAATAATTGTAATGGAAGAAAATGGAGCCAGCCACGAATACAGTAGCTCTGGTGAAGCATCTGTCACGATTCATCTGAATCTTGAAGATAACCATTTCATTATATCAAACCCATCAACTGGAGAAGACATGGTAAATTTATCTGAATCGAACAATTGTCTCTATGATGCAGTCATCCAAGGCTGTCCTGACCTGAGAAAAGATTTTGCCAATGGCGATGCATTCCGACAAGGAATGGTGCAACTTATAAGCACTGATGAAAACATGCAATACATTATCGCACAAGGCTGGCATGAATATGCTATTTCAAAAGGCAGTTTTGGTGGGGAGTTACAAGAGTTTAAGGCCAGAAAACAAATCAGGGAGAAGGGCGAAGAACTGAAAACTATCGACGCTTCAATTAAATCGAATGCAGAGCAATTGCTCAACAAAATTAATAAAGCTGTTGAGAAAAATAGCAGTGATCCGAAACTTCAGTCCCTCAAACAATCGCTTGAAAAACTACGCGAGGATGTCCCTAATGACACAAATTCCTTGATCGAATTAAAACAGGAAATACATTGTTTGCAAAAAGAGCTTGATAAGTGTGGAATATCAACTGAAGATCAAAGGCAGTTCAAGAACAACCTCGCGAACAGCACTAAACTTAAACAAGTAAAATATTTTGTGAACCTTGCTTGTATATGTTGTAGGCAAAATATGTCCTCAGAAAACCTTTTTTGGTTGAAATTGGAGGCTAACGTGTTTAGCCTACGCAAAACACGTCTTTAAACAGTTAAGGGGGCGTTCAACAACCATGTGATCAAAGAGGGCGGGGGGGGGGGTTGACGCATCATCATGAATGAGCACATTGTGGCGAAAATCAAACGGTCTGGCGTCAAGGGTCGGACATTTTTTACATAAGAGATTAAGCTAAAAATTTTTAGAAACCCCGAAACGTAATGAAAAGATTGCTAAGAGAGGGGAGGTCATCGGTTGATTAAGGAATGATCATGTAGGGGAATCAAAAAAGAATAACTTTGATCGCGAGATTTTCACTGTTCCGAAGGCAAAACGTGTCTTGCCGAGGCGACTCGGTCTTGCACACAGGTCATACGTAAATTCTCCAATAAGCGCCCTCCCTCCACTAATTGTCCACCTGAGGGTGATTAAATCATTAAACGTTTGTACAGTGCAGATCAACTATGAACTCCCTTTCAAATTCAAGTACTTACAATGCACAATCTTTTCATTTATGAGTGATTTTATAAGTTGAAGTGGCGATTAATAAAATGGAAACTCTCTCTTCAACGAGCATAGGTTGAAAAATTAATCGCCTGGGACGGTTATTGGAGGATTTTCGGTACAGGTATGTGTTATAGGGATAAGTAATTACTAGGCAAAACTGATGCGTTGTACTGATCGAGGTTTCAAGTACAGACAAAGAAAGTTAAGCAACAAACATTTTAAATCGTGTATAGTACTTTTGAAGCGTGTTCAGTTCTGTCTGAGCAGCTCAATTTTGCTGAAATACCCTGGATGATCCATTATTCTTAAAAATGATCAGTATTGCCTAGTTTAACTCGTGTTTGTAGCATATTGTTCAGAAAGCTTTTACTTTCAGAACTTAGGTCGACTACAGAAAGCGCTAGAGACTAAGGAAACGGAACGTCATACACAATTTAGTAGTAAGTACAAGAGTGCTGTTATTGGCCAAAATGTCAAATAAGTTGCTGCTTAGCACTTGAGCAATGTTGAAGCTTTTGCAGCCCTGAACTAGGTTAAGTAAATGAAGAAGCAATGCCTTCGTTTTGATATTTTTTGTTAACCTCATGTTAAAAGACGCAGTGAAGGTCGATCCATTATTTAAAAAATGATTAGGCGTACGACTGAATTTTTGCCTGTTTGTATAATACAGCCTCCGTCGTCCCAATTCGCCATTCTTGCATTCCAATTCGTCACTGTAGCGTGATAAGTGAATGCAGAGAGAACGAAATAAATTGCAAGGGTGACGAAATGGAATGCAAGAGTGGTGAATTGGAATGAAGGAGGGTGTGTATGCCTACATCCTACTCAAGGCTACGATATGAAAAATTTCTGAGCTCTCACAAAAAGAGCTCAAATTACTACAGAAAACTTAGCACCGATTATGCTTAACAAAATATTTCGGCTTTGTCAGTATAGAAGGATACCAAAACGATTGCGTTCCTTCCTTTCTGCAGCAGTATTGGAGAATAATAGTACTGTTGTCCTATATACATGTGAATAATCAGTGAGAAAAATGTTCTCTCTGCATTCCATTTTTTTTGCAAAACCATCTTTTCTTTTAATCCTAACATAATTGCACAAATATTTAGAAACACCTGGCAAGTTCATTGAAAAACATGTACGTCGTCACGGAGGCAAAAATCTTCAAATGCCTTCTATTCCTGAAGACGTAAGTCGCTTCGGTCCTAATTAATCACATAAGCCCAATGGTTCTAACGCTTCAGAAAGTTTCTGATCATATTAATGCACACAACGCCAATAGTAACATTGATGTTACTTTTGAAACGGATGCTCTCAACGTCGACTCGAGTGAAACTAGTGAGGAGCACTACGAACATGTGGAACGCGTCGCTAATCAAGTTTGTGAATACAAATATCTAGTTTATAATACTTTGCATGTTTAGTCGAAGTTTGAACGCGAATACCACACCACAATAATGGGAAATCAGGACAAACTTGAAGACGATGCTAAGAAACTTAGGTAGGAGTTGCATACTTCTACTGAGGAACAACAGTTTTACAGAGTGACCCAAAAGTAACGAAACACGTTAAATGCCAACTCCTTATGATAATACGCAACCAAATGCAATGCTATGTTTGGCGTCTCTTTAATTTTTACTGTCGTATTTTATCCAAAAGAATCCGATCACAGTACCTCATTTTACAAAGTTTAAACGGAAATGCAAGATTTTGCGTCTTCGCGCATTCCTCGCACATCTTTACCGCTAGTAGACCAAGGGCAAAAAATTGCCCGTGTCGCGGTATTTTGACGACACAAGAGTATACTTTGCTGGTGGTTCAGTGGATTTCGTTATATTTTATTCAAACGTGACAATTCTTAAAACAATTCTCACACTAATACTCGCACACAATCTTCGAGACAGCTCGTTTCAAATCTACTCTACTCTCCGCGTTCTCTCCTAGTTGCGCCATGTTTTCATTCCGTTTGATATCACACGCCCGACGCCGACTAGGTTTTTCATCAATGTTTTGACTAACACTATGAATCGCGGAAGATCGCGACAGCCCGCCCTTCAGTTAATCATCAACCATCCTGCATTCATTTTTGACAGAATTTTAAATTCATTTAAAGATAAAAGGACATTTTTTCATCGACTTGATTTTAATGCCTAATATTAAAGAGAAAGAAGACTTTATTTCTGCGGGTAAAGACGCAAAATCGTGCATTTCCGTTCATATTTGTAAAATGAGCTATTGTGATCGGTTTCATTTGGATAAAGAAAGAAATTTAAGTTATTGAGAGCTCTAGTAGTCGCAAAAACCCGCATTGACTTTTGTAGCGTATTAGTAGAGTTAGTTGTTTACAAGCGTGGTTCTTTACTGCTGGGGCACCCTGTATCTGTATAAATATCTATTTGCAGCGATCACATGGGCTGGAACAATGATAAACAACTGCATCCAATCAAATTTAAGCGCACTGATGGCAAACCTGTGAACGCCCGCAGAACTGCAATAGTAAAATTTCGTAATATCTAGTTGATCTGCCTGAACTCAAAATTGCAGGTAGAAATTACAAATCCGGACGGTACAAAGCATTACCAGGCGGATCGTACCCGATCAGACCGTATTGAAGGGGAGGGAATGACAGCTTTTATGTATCACGGTAGCCTCCGTCATGACGATGGAATGAGCGGAGTGGGGGGGCGCAAATCAAGTCGATCATCGGCTCAGGAGTCATCAAGAGAAATAAAGCCCCCGGAGCAATCAAAAAAGTAAACTAAGGAAAAGCAGCCTGACAAGCGTGACGAGTAATAACAGTGTAGTAGTTCAAAGCATATAAGCAACACTGTTATGTCTATCCTCAGTACTACTACTGACATTATTTTTGGTAATCAATATATTATTTTTTGGGACGGGGCTTATTGACCGCGCCGGGCAGTTGACCGCTATGACATTTGACCGCCAGGGCATTCCACCACAGGACATTTGGCCGCTGTGGCAATTGACCGCAGGGCATTTCACCGCCGATCAGTTGACTGCGGAGGCATTTCACCGCCGAGACATTAGCCCGCCAGTCATTTGAACTATCAGATCTTTCACTAATTAGTGGTGAAAATATGGGTTGAATATGGTTAAACTTGAAAAAATAGCTGAAAAAAGTATTAGCTCACCTCAATGCACAAATTTAACCTTATTCAACCAATATTTTCATCATTAATTAGTAAAAGATCTGGTTGTTCAAATGACTGGCGGTCTAATGTCTCGGCGATGAATGCCTCTGCAGTGAAATGCCCTGCAGTCAATTGCCACAGCGGTCAAATGCCCATGCGGTCAAATGCCATAGCGGTAAACTGCCCGGGCGGTCAATTGTCACCCTCCCTATTTGTAACCTTTTTATTTATTTTATTGATATATTTGCTGCTAAAACAGGAGTTGAGCTTAGGTTTAGATTTAAGCTATGGCTTTGACTTGTGTAACTGTTCATCGCGACTTGTGCAGCCTAAATGTATCGTATCCTTTTTAATTATACTAAATATGTTAGGTCACTTGCAGTTTAATTCTGTGGTATTGCGGTGAGGTGTTTGCATTAGTGTATTGTCGAATAAAAAAGGCCTGTTGGGGACCGTTGCGGCGTTCCCAAATGCAAACATGATTGCGCGGCGCAAAAGGATGCTATCCCGCGGGACACTAGGGCTTAGGCTTAAGTCGAGATGGCCAATCAAATTTTTAAAGAATGTGGTAACTCAAAAGATGTGTCCCGTTCGATAAAGAAGATCAACATTAGTATAAATGCGATGTTTACATATTTCTCCTGGGTGTAACAGAGTGACCGGTCAATTTTAAAATGGTGTCATTCTTTAATCCGTAAATTTTATCTCTCAATTCTGGTACAAGATAAGAGGGATATTACGTCTTATACGTAACTCTGTATTTTGCTCAAGACTCCTCAAGCGAGCACTGAGCAACGAGTCGCCGCAGTGAAACTGTACAATGCGAACGGAAGCGTTACGCAAGTGCAGTGAGAATTGAATAAGTTGTTTGCTTCTTTGCTGTCAAAGCAGGACACCGTTTTGACCCTGTGTGCGAATTCGAAGCTACTGGAAGTGTGCTCGAATTATCAAGATCGGTTCGGCCGAGATCTGTAAACACGGAGGAGTTTAGGATCAGTTTGAAGAAAGAATTCAAGCGCAAGCCTCATAGGTCGACTAGGCGCCTTTCTCGCGAACTGGACGTGTCGCACATGACTGCATGGCGCATGTTTCGAGAGCTGAACTGTTTACCCTTCGTACCACAACTCGTTTATGGGCTACATGATGGTAACACTGGCAGGTGGGCTGAATTCTGTGAGCGCTTTCTGAACTTGGTTGAAGAAGACGAAAACCTGCTCGATTTGCATTTATGGTCCGATGAAGCGATCTTCAAGCTCAACGGTCACATTAATCGTCATTACTGCATCTACTGGTTTGAGGAGAATCCGCATGTAACCATTGATCGTGAAGTTAACCTTTCTGGAGTGACGGCTTGGTGCGCAATGTTTTCGCGAGGTGTCGTTGGTCCCTTCTTTTATATAGAACCGTCAACGGTCAGTCCTATCTTCTGACTTTGCTGCCAAACCGGCGCTTGTCCGAAATACAGCATCAAATTGAAACGGGAGCTGTCTATTTCCAACATGATGGAGTGCCGGCCCATTACATAAAAGGAGTTCGCCAGTGGCTCGATGAAAACTTCACTGATCGCTGGCTTGGTCAACGCGGTCCGATTCAGTGGCCAACGAGATCATCGGATTCAACTCTTTCGGGATTTTTCCTTTGGAATCTTATAAACGCGATACATTGTAGGCGCTTCAGAGCATCTTATCACTACTCAATCATCGCATACTCTTTGCACATTTTGTATGATCGATTGAAAAGCGAATCAAAGTAGAAATTTATTACTGAACCCGTCAGAAATTTGACGAAGATGGACAACGACACAGTAGACTGACACATTCGAATCTTTCGTTTGCTCCAACGAACTAACGTTTCATAGAAACAATAAATAGAGATGACAGAGTTTGGCGAAGTGATTGCAACTCACGACGATAGTCCATGGGAATCACGGTGGACGAATGACTCTAGTTCTGATGTCACCAATAATGCAATAAAATTATGGTCAGAAAAGCCATGATATAACACGAACGGCCTCGAATAATACAGTTTTCTCGAAAAATCATCCACTCCAAATGGAATTTTTCCTTCACTTTAGTTTCCATTCTAGTCACAGATTTCAAGTATTGGTCTAGAATGAAGCAGAGGTCTTTTATTTCTGCTGTACTATAATCTGTCTCCGAGAAAGGAAGATTGCACCAAGAAGGAGAAAGAGTCATTTGGGACAATTCTCCGGATAAACCGGAAGAGAAATACTTGCACGATCTTAAATTTAGTTGGCGAACTTCAAAGCTTCCAAAAACGGCTTCCGATACGAGGCGACCAATTTGTACATTGAGCACAGGCAGTTCAGCTAGGACAACTAGCGCTTATACCGGGGGGTAACAAAACAGACGCTAATCGAGTGCGGAACGCAAAAACAACGACCAGAACGAGAAACGAACAGAACAAAACATTCAAGGAACACGAAGAACGAATAAAATGCAGTCTATGTGTGCAGAGAGGGTGTGTGAGTGGTAGCGCCACTTGAGCAGCTGTCACATGCGTGAGGATCATAAACTTGAATGGCGGCATCGGCAAGTTCGCAGATCATTCGGTCCAGCCAAGTGACGCTGTTGGGGGACAGTGACGTCCCTTCCAGGAAGCCCAGATGACCTCCGTGCTTCATCAGGACGAACGCGATGTCCGGTAATTGCTCTGAATTAGAAATGACATTGAATGTCGCCTCGTCGAATATCGCGCTAATCTTACCTGCCAACTTTTGCACCGGCTCCCACAGCTTCGGCGGGACGATAGGATCGTCCAGGGCATTCAGGAACAGCATGGGAACGCGGAGCTAAAATAACGTCATTAACTATATCAGTTTTATTCGGTGATTCTTCCCAAATGGACTCACCTTAGGAATGAGCGGCAGGGAACTGCACCAGCGATAAAAGTCATCGGCGCTCGAGAATCCGTGAACGCGGCTAAATCGATTCAATCAAATACAGCTCGATATACGTAGTGGAGACTCTTGCGGTTCGAACAAATACGATAGCGAGCGGGGGAGCGTAGAAAGTATAGGAAGGAGGTAAACACGGTAGCTAGGATTGCGTCATTCAATCAAACTGAGCGCGTCGGGGGGCGCGCGCGTGGAAAACAAATTTCACTAGAGACATTTTGTTGATTTGTTGTTCAGTGGGCGACACGCCGGAGGCGCTCTCTCTACAGGGTGGCACAAAAGTTCCGGTGGTTTTTTAACATAATTTAAAAGAAACTTATGCGCCACCCTGTATAGTACGCAAATCGAACCGCAAAGGGATTGAGAAAACATCCGCACCGATTGTAGTGCTCATCAAGAGCGATGATGGAAGTGGCGGCCCAGAGTCGCTGCTCGTCGATTAGACCCGACTTGACGTGCGGCGCGACGGCCATGTCGTAGTTGCGCCGGAGGAGGCGCTTCACGTTCTCCGTGATGATGTAGTTGTACGCGCGACGACCGCTCTCCCAGTCGTGGTACATGGGGGCCGACCTGAAACAGGATCGATTGTATTGTTTCGGACTGACACGAGCAATCTTTCGTTTTTTTCATTTTAAACTCTTTGTAAATTATCAGCTCAATCTGGCGATAGTTTCACGCGAAATACAATGATAAACCATATGAATATTGGACATCTATCATCTATAAGTGCTGAAACTGCTGGCGTTATAATAAAATTCAATGATTACAAGACTTTAATAGGTATAAATGCCAGAAGTATTAATACTATCGCAGATATAGTCTAACCAGTAGCTAGAATCAGTTAATATTAGTTGCTTTTTTCACGCGATACTAACGACAGTTCAGGCTGATTAAACGAATTAGAAAATAAAAAAGAAAGACAAAACACGAGTGTACGTACACGAAAGCGTCGTAACCCTGGCCCACTGAGAGGCCGAAGACAATTCTGGTTAGCATCTCTGGCTTCATCTTGCAGAGCAACCGTGTCGTCAAGTTGGCGCCCATACTGAAACCGACGCACAGGAAGCGCGTCTCGCGGTATATCTCCATCAAACGCATCATCATCGCTTCCAGCTCGTCTGTTCCTCCTGAAACAATCCAGCATTCGATTCCAGAAAGAACTAGCAATTCAGGATTAAGAATTTTAGACTTCAAAAATATCAATGAAAGATAAGTTGGAAACGTACCATAGGAGAAAATGTGCGAAGATGTCAGCGGAACGTCAGCTAGGGCACCAAGGTGATTGAGAACCGCACAGCGGAATCCCTTGTCATTCGCGTAATGTACGCAAGTTCGAATGTAATTCGATTCGCTGGAGTTGGCGATGCCAGGACACATAGTGATCGTATAATCTCCTACAAAGAAGAGCGGTACAATAAGAAATAATAACGTTTAAGTCTTAATTTGCCAATCAGTAACAAGAACTCTTTGACTGACTAAGGCAAAGTGCTTCGAAAGTCGATAGCGCTTCTTTCTGTCAATTCATTCAATCAATATACGCACGTAAAGGCATGAAACGACTTTCATTCCTGGTGAAAAACGATATTCAAGCACCGAAAAACGCGCTCATCATATTCAAAAATATGGTGTCTGGCGAGATTTCTTGATAACTGATCGAAATAATATTGTTAAGAGAGTACTTACGGCCCGAAGGGTGCGGCCGCGTCGCCTCGAAGACGTCAAAGGTGACCGTCGTGCCATCGCTCAGCTTGACGAAGTTGCGCTTGTCGAACGTCCTCTTAAGCGATGCGTGCCCGAGGATGCCGTACGTCGCCGTCTGAATGTGACCGTTACGGCCCCACATCAATGGCGGAGTGTACCTGAAAATAAAGAGAATGAAGCATGCTGTCCAACGCGCATATGTAAGTTATACTTTTCTAGTTTTATCTCTAATGTCAAAATCGCAAGAGTTTACTCTTTTATTCTTCACCGCCTGAAAAATATATAATATCGAGAAGAAGTCTTCATCTGGGATGTAAGAGATAGAAATAATAATTTCAAGGATAAGAGACGAAATTTGGTCTTTTTTGAGTCAACACATTCTTCACATACTGAATTGACATCGTAGCCTGTTCAAATAGGGTTTAAACTGTATTTTACAGACACAGAGAAGCCAGAATATCGTTCTCGGAGAGTTTCGAGGAAATTCGTCGTCAAGGGGCGCGCACACTAATGACTAATATGATTTTGCCACATGTTGAAGAATATTCGACTCAAAGTCTCTTTACAATCCTCAATCAGACTTACAC
>NIUQ01002105.1:0-25576 GCA_002796945.1 Plectus sambesii
TAAGGGTAACATGATTTTATCGAACATTGTAATATTGATATCGCGTCAAATGACCCGCAGCACCCACCCATTCAATTCTCCTTGTCCCTAGCATTGCATCTGCTGAAGATGGCGTCCACCAGTCGATATCCATCAGGTTGATAATAACGAATCGAGAAAGAAGCGGACAATTTTAGTGCATCACTGCAATGCCCCTCTCTCTGTTTCTCAGAAAATTCCGTACAGAATATGATTTTTCCATCAGCGACGAATCGACTACTTGCATGACCATTTGAAAGCCAAGGAGTTCCTGCTTGACTATGACCAATCGACCATCACCATCATTTACATATCTCAAAGATTACTTAGGGACTTGCAGGCGGTGTTGAGAGCGAGCCAATCGAGGCATTGAAGGCATTCAAGAAGAAGTGTTCATACGACGATTACGCTGGCAAAGTTACTGACTTTTATCTCGGTTGAACGGATAGATTTTTTGGGACGTATGTCGACTTGCTGACGATTTGGTCTCGGCTACGTCGACCGAAGATCACTTTTGCCGCCTCCCACAATGTGCTATACTTGCCCGACGTTCCCGTATTTGATCCCAGCCTTGGAAGATGATTCTCTCTATTTTTCTGTTTCTTTTTTGTGTTAATTGTGACCATTATACGCAAGCCATTCTTTTGCCTTATCGGTATTACTGAATGTTCATCTGTTAACTTCTGCGCTTCCTTATTCGTGTGCTAATATTCACAGCGACAAAATTTTCATGCAATTAGATAGCCGAAAGCAATATTTAGTTCCTTTTCCTACCTGTTTTGTTGAGTTGAAAAATTCACCCCTCTCCTGTAAAGCTACGTCAGTTAATTTATATTGGGGTTAAATGAGACCTTTATTTAGCTAAGGATTTCTATTTTTATGGTACCTTTGGACAGTCTAGCGTTACAAGAGTAAGCGTGGGGTAACTTTTGATTAGGAAATCCCTACTTTTTCCTGGAATTTTCAAGAAACGAAAAAGAACAGAATGTGACTAATTCTCTCTTGCATAACTTTCTTAGTTTTGTAGTGATGTTAAATGCTAGCAGTTTTTCAGATTTCTGTCTTCATTTTCTTTCAAATCTTATATAGAAACATTAAATTTGATTATGTTAGAGCAGTTATCTGATCGAGGTTAATTTTCCACTATATCCCGACTTCATAATATATTCAATAAAGCCTGACATGCTTTCTGGATATCCCGACCTTAATTACCTCGGAATGTTAAGTTTCATCGGAATATACAAGTTTTTTATAAACTGTATC
Organism: Plectus sambesii; assembly: GCA_002796945.1. Taxonomy (NCBI): domain Eukaryota; kingdom Metazoa; phylum Nematoda; class Chromadorea; order Plectida; family Plectidae; genus Plectus; species Plectus sambesii. The sequence continues at coordinate 1,282 of NIUQ01002105.1, forward strand.
AGCTTTAACGCGGTCCTTAAAAAAGTCTCTCGTATTGGTATGAACATTCATACTCTTACTATAATTGTATCACTTTTGCTTTTCTACTTCGCTACGTCACTACTGCCATTAAGTTCTTGATCTTCGAGGCCCGTTCGAAGATCAATCACCGAAACGTGATTGTGTTACGGGGACAGATTTTCAAAGTGTTTGCATAGTCGCACCTGGTTCTAGTTTATGCAAAGACGTCAGAGCGCTAGTCGCCTTAGGCTGAAGAAAGTTTGACCTACCCGACACCTACGCATTTACTTTTCAATTCGACATTACTTACTTAAGGTTGTAGTTAAATATCACGCTCACTGCTTCGACCAGTTCAGAGCGGCTTGACTTCATCGTCTTCTGCTCTTGAAAGCGTCACTGTTCAACCAACTTCCGTTTCAACATGACGACAATGTTTGCTCTTCTGGTTCTCATGACGTTCACAGTGGCGAACTCGCAAGTAAACGGTAACTGACATGACTAAATTACCTTAATCGGCGCATCATCTTTTCTATTGATAATCTTTTGCAGATTGCATGTCAATGTATCTGGAGCCGACCGGCGCTACTTGCGTTGGAACCCCGACCGCCTGTGTTAACAGCAAATGCACGTTTTCGGCTGTCAGGTGGACCTACCTTTGCTGCAGAAACAGCACTACTGTAACAATACCAGGTATATCATAGCAGACGATTAAATGTGCCCGGCGAGTTCTTCGAAAAAAATACTAGAGATAATCTGACTCGAAATGGTGCCTGATCAGGAATCGTATGGCATTATAACGTAACATTTTGCTTAACAAAAAATTCTTTCGATAAGCATCAATTCAGAGGATTATACACTATTTTACAAGTCCAGAGAGATAGTCTAAAGATTCATTTTTGTAACTTGGCACTAGTTGCTTTGCACCACGTTTGCATCTGGCTTCTTTTTCAGTCTGTCCGGCTACAATGACCCCACTTTTGGGATCGGTCAAAACATGCAGACTGTCGAACCCCAACACCGGCTGTCCTGCAAGATACTCCTGCGTGCAATCGTCCGTTGCTGGAACGTACATGTGCTGTGGCGGAGCAACAACCGGCGTGACGACTGTGCCGCCTACGACTACATGTAAGACAAGCGACTGTGCGCACCAAATTTAATCGTTCGCTTTTTCAGCTGCATGGCTCACTGCCGGTATATCGCCGGCATTTGTCCCAACCCCGCCGTCCACCAATCTGGTCGTCTCATTCATGTCGACTTCGCTGATATTCGGACAGACAACGACGTCCATTGACGTAGTCGACACAACCCCCAAACCTCCAACGTCAGTCACTGGCTTCACCACCAACGCCTCTTTCCGATATTCGCTCTTTGTTGTTGGTTCGTCAAAGCAAAATTGCTTTAGCGCGCTCAATCTTGCAACGAGTGTTTCGCTTTCAGACATTGACGCCACTAGCAACAGACTGCGCTACATGATGCTGAACGTTCCGGGTAGCGGAACAAATGTACAATCGTTCTCCGGTGTTCCCGTGGCACCGTCGATAGCGATCAATCCGGCCACATTCACAGGCAAGTTGCGCTTCATTTGTAATAACTGAACCACAAGGAACGTGTCGATAGTCTTTAGGAAGCCATCGGTTCGTTGTTCTGCTCTTCCAGCACGCCGCCATTGCCTCGCCAATGATACCTGATATCACATCCTTCACGATAGCCGGCTTCATGAACACCAATTCCGCCTCCTTCGGTAATCCCGTAGCTGGCAGCTATTTCAGGGTGAGACATTTCAAATCGCCGTAACGATCACTTCAGAAGCGCTGTGATTGATCGCTTTCAGGTTACGGGCACGGCCGGAAGATGAAAGCAAATGTGATCGGATTGTTGCCGAGTTGCGATTGTTGAATGTGATGCTTGTGGAAGTGGCAGAGGAAATAGAATGCGTCTGAGCACAGTGCACAAATGCGTCGGGGTTGCGCTTAGCGGGCGGGGCCGGGCGGGCTAAGAAGTGCCAAGCGGCGGTCGCGGTTGAGGTCGCGCTCGAGAGGGGGAGGCTCTTTGACGGACAGCTGGCCGGCGACAAACAGAGGCGCGGATGCCTGCGCCGCTTGTCAGCCCGGCCTTCTGCGGAAGTCGATTGGAAGGACAACACGTCGTTCTTCCCTTCGTCGATCGCGTCAAATGTGCCCCGCAACGGCCCACCGCCTGGTTGGTCAGTAGCCAACCGTGACCGACAGGTCGTCCGCCGACCAGGAAGCCGGTGCAGGCATGTCAGCGTCAACGCCTCACGCTTTTTGTCCCAGTGCCTACCGCCGACTCGACGTCGACGAATTCAAACGGTCCGTGCTGGTTCGCAACGGCGCCAGTGCTGTGCGCAAGATGATCCCTAGTCAAGGCGACTACCACGGCCTCAGAAAGGGCCAAACCTTTGAGAGCTCCATTTTCCTCCCGCTCAACGGCGACAGCCAGCGGCGCCAACCCGGCCTGCTCGACCACGATCGACGTACTCTCCCGATTCACTCCTGGCCCAACGGCCAGTACCCCTTCGACAGTGGCCGCGACAGCGACAAGGCCTCCGTCGCTTCGACCTACGCTAGCATCGGCTCCAAGGCCAAGACCAAGGAGAACGCCAACTCCGTCGACGAGCGATTCGACTCCCGTCGCAAATCTAAGCGAATCATCAAGCGCGTGCCGTCGAAGACGCGCAGCAATTTTCTGCGCCCAANGAACGCCAACTCCGTCGACGAGCGCTTCGACTCTCGTCGTAAATCCAAGCGAATCATCAAGCGCGTGCCGTCGAAGACGCGCAGCAATTTTCTGCGCCCCAAGTTTCCCTACAAGAATTATATCAGTCGCGTGACGACGAGTAAGGGCAAGAGCGTCTTTCCGCCTCCGCCGCCGCCAGCCGACGAGCACAGCGCCGAAGAGGCCGAAAAAGAGATGATGCATCGACAACGAGGAAAGCCGAACGAGACCGTCGTCTCCCAGGTCACTTTCGCCATGCATCCGACCAACAACAGCCACAACAGCAACGTCAACCACAACAACAACATCAACCACAACAACGTCAATCACAACATCAACAACATCAACTACAACGCTGTTTACAAGCAGCAGCAAAACGGTCAGATGAATCATGCGATGAACCATGGGATGAACCATGGAATGAACCATGCGCCCGGACCCGTGCGTTTCCAACCTGAAACCATTCGAAAGTCACAAAGCCATCATATGATCAGCCCCAATGCGGTGCAGGAGCCAGTGAAGACGCAACCGCTGACGCGATCGGCGCCTCTCCATGACTGGCGGCGACTCATTGATGAGGATGCGCCGCCGACCGACGACGTCGTCGCCGCCACCATCGACCGTGCCTCAAACGACAACAACGGTAAGTCTCCTCCGTCGCTAAATGCCACCCTTTGTCCGCCCAGTCTGCATTGATTCGCGTATTCGGATGCGCGAAATCCGAAAAACGGAGGCGGGCGCGTCAATGGAGGGTCACCATTCGGCGAAGGTCATGGAAAAGATTTATTTTAGACGCGTCCCGAAGATCGCCAGAGGACTTGGACTTGCGATCGCCTTCCGTCGCCGAGCGCGCGCTCTTTTGGCGGCGCAGTCGTTCGACCGACGCCATCACGGCCAGTCTGACCGCGACCAATAGGTCTTCTCAATCGCGTCAATCATCACCGCGCCGGCGCTCATTCGAAGAGCAGCAGGTCGACGAATGCTTCTCGCCGGAAGATAAGAGTCCGACCGGATCGCCGAAAAACGACCTGTCACCGCCGCAAAAACGCATCAACGGCATTCTGAAAAAGTCGCCGTCGCCGGAGATCGAGGAAGTTGACGTTGGTATTCGGAAGATGAGCGACTCGTCCGACGACTTCTCACCGCCACAGTCCGACCTCAATAGTCAGTCTGTTGAAAAATTTAAAGAGATGCGCCGCGAAGCCGAAATGCTGCTGCGCTATTTCCGCACTCATCGCGACATTCTCAACTACTTGGGCATTGGACTGTCGGAAAATTTGTGGCTGCAAGTTCGAAGCTTGTCGAAGACGCCTCTGGTCGAGCTCACTGAGCTATACGACTCCGCGAAAACCGACATTCCGCCGAATGACTCTTCGTTCATGTTCGCCGGAGAACAGCACGGCGTCGGTAAGGACTCCTCGTCGAATGGAAGTGCGGGGAGTGTGAAGAAAGAATCGATCCTTCTGAAGAAGAAGAAAAAATTCAAATCGCTAATAAGCAGCAGCAAAAGTTCAAGTCCGAAGAAGGTATCGCCGACAGCGTCTGTCCAGCCGATGCCGATTCGCGAATCGCCGGAGATGGCGCGTAGAGAAAGCGTGGAGATGGCGCGTCGAGAGAGCGTTGAAATGGCTCGTCGGGAAAGCGTTGAAATGGCTCGTCGTGAGAGCGTGGAAATGGCGCGCCGAGAGAGTGCTGAAATGATCCGACGAGAGCAGGCCGAACTGCAGCGCCGCGAGCAGCAAGAAGTATATCGACGCGACCACACAGAATCACTTCGTCGCGAGCAACCGGAAAGTCTTCGCCGTGAAACACCCGTCACAATAGTTCGTCGCGAACATGTCATCGAGCCGATTCGTCGCGAGCCGCCCAAGCAGCTCGGTCGTTCTCTGTCCGCGCCTTTCGCTTCCGTCGGTCTCAAAGAAGCGCCGGTCAATCGCGGACAGTACGTCGCTAGTCGACAAGGCTCCATGAGCAATGAAGAAGAGGAAGAAGAAGAGTACGACGACTATGCGGCGGAAGAGAAGAGGGTGTTCGCCGAGCGGGACATTGATCAAGCAGTGCGCGAGTCGAAAGAGAAGTACGATAGTCACGTGGTCGAAGAAGAAGACATTCGCGAGGAGATCTTGCACGACTTCGAGGATGTCAGCAAACAGATGGCCGACTCCCGCCACACGTCTGTCAGCAGCAGTCTCGAGCGAAATCACAGCGCCCATCAGAAATCATTGCAGTTTTCGAACCATCCCAAAACGATTCCCGAAGTGGAACCAGTGCGTGAGCAACATGGTGACGTGAAACGGGTCGGCTTCCCAGCATCCCTCGATCGTGGTATCGACGACGAAACAACTGCGAATCGCGGTCGACAATCAGCAACTAACGGACGGAATGACGAATTCGAGTACCACAAGTACGAATTTATCGAGCAAGAAAGAGCCGACGATGGACGCCGATACGGAAGCTCGAGCTTCGTTCAGGACTTTCAGCCAGAGAAGAGCGAGAGCCGAACGGGACGATTCGTCAAAAAGTCAGCCGCCGCCATTATTGCACGCAAACAAACGAGCAGCGTCAACACCAATGTCAATGTCGTCAACCTGAATGGCAGCACTTCGCCCCCGAAACGAATGCCAGTCCAGGAGAATAAAAAAGCAAATGGACAGGTAACGAAAAACAATCACTCGTTCTGTCTATTTCACTAAAGTCTGAGAGCTCAGTTGGATACGTGCTATCCACCATTTTCACTTCAATAAGGACACGTGCCAGTTCAAAGAGAACGCTTTGCAAAGATGACAAATTCCATACGGATTTTGCTTGAAAAACGTTCTTTTTGATTTGAAAAGTGTCTTCATTAAGCTGAAACGTGTGCATATTAATGGTTAAATGATGTATAAACCATTTCCACTTTAGCAAGGACACTTTCTAAACGAAACAGGACACTTTCTAAATCAAAAAGGACACTTTTAAAGTCAAATTGAAAGGGAAAGTGTCCTCGTTAAACTGAAAAATGTCTTTATTAACGTCGAAATGGTTTAAATCTCGGATACCAGGAGAGGCATGGCTGATGAAGACGCAAAGGGATAAAATGGACGCGCGCACGCAATTTTCAAAAAGTTTGAAGCGCTCGTTAATGCAAACGATCGAGGACACGTCTATTTTGGACGGGCGCAGACAGTCCGTAGCGGTCACGCATCATCCAAACGTAACCCACAGTCCGCGCTGTCTTTTCCGCAGCACTTAATGCAGTTTCTTGAAAATTCTCTCCCCTATAACCAGATTTCAAGAATCTATAAAGCCTCTAACAGCTAAGTTGCGGCTTACATAATGTAATTCGTTCCGTCTTTTTCCAAAAAACTTGCGTTCCTTAAAACTGTTTCTCAGAAAACTACCGAACTTTTACCGCTCCACAAATATAGGCTCCAGCAGAGCGTATTTTCGAGAGAATCCAGCACTGGCTCGCTTGTACGAGACTCAGATCTCAGCAGTTGAGCGTCAGTGAGACAGGTCGCAGATCTCAGTTTTACAGTTACTTCATTTCAGAATGGAGATGGCAACAAAGCAGTGGGCGAGTCGCGTATAGCGGCTGAAATTCGCAACCTTCGCGAAAGAGAAGACGAACTGCGACGCAGTCGATCGGAATTGGGACTGCCGTCTCTGGAAGATATTGTGGACACGTGGCGCAATGGATACGGATCGCAACAGCAGCTCAAGCCGGTAATGCCGCCGCTGCGTGGCGCGCGCAGCTACGATCACCTGCACTTGGCCGTCGAAGAAAGTTCGCCTATCGTCAACGGAACGGAACCCAGAGTGACCAAGTCAGGTTCCGTCGACCACTTGCACCAGGCGCATATTTACGAACGCTCTGCCACCAATGTGGACGAAGGCTACTTCACCTATCAGAGCGATCAATCAATGACGCAAGCGCAGTACGGCAGCGAACGTCCGGCCGGCGCTCAGCGCTCCAGAAAAGTTCGCATTGCCAACGACGACCGTCGCGAACGATTTGTCCAGGAAATGGCGCAGGCTCCGCCGCCGGCACCGGCACCGTCTCAAAATAATAATTCGCGGGGCTCTGTCGAGGAAAAGATTCGCAGCGATGTTATAGCTGCGCTGAAGCGAGAAGAAGAGCACAGGTATGACAGTCAGATGGATGCCATGGAATTAGACGCTACTGAAGCAAAGAGTATCGATCCCCACTAGGGCCCACATACTAGGACTATTGAAAATATGACCGTTGCAATAAAAATCATCACACATTCCGTAATTATAATTTTAATAGTTGTGATTTAACAGTCTTATAAACAGGCCTTAGGCGTCATTTTTTAAACTATTTTGACGAATATTTTGTCCTATCTAAATGGTTCCAATAATGGTACGGGACTGAGATTAGGGGTCTCTCTCATAATTCTATTAGTATTGAGAATTGGTGGACTGAGTCTCAATTCCACGTGAGTTTCAATCAGTCTTGCAAATGATACTGTAGCGACGATTTCGTTGAACGAAAGCTCTATTTCACAGTTCTCGGTTCTCAGCAGCTTGATAATATGAGATCTTATTGAATTGATTTGCCACGAACTCTATGTCTGCAATATTTTCAGACGTGAACGCGAACGCGCGCTGCAGCAACGTCAGATGGAAACAGAGGATTACGCCAGCCATCGACAGATTCATCGTCAACAACACTTTAACATGGAGGTTCCGACTTCTGTTCGCCTGTGAAGTTCCCTGAAGACAGTATTACTCGCCCGAATTCGTCTTATTTCCTTCTCTTTGCACGCATATACCATTTTCACTTTAAATTGGACACTTTCCAAATCAAGTCTAACACATCTGCAACCAACCTGGACACTTTCAAAATCAAATTGGACACTTTAGTGAACTATTTTCACAGAGAAGTATCCAATTTAACTTGAAGAGTGTCCAGATTGGCTCGAAAAATGTTCAACTTAATGTGGAGAGTGCTCAGTTTAAAATGGAAATGGTGTATTATCACTGTTTGCACTACTCCGTCTGAAAATGCCTGTGGGTGGGTATTCAATTACGCAGATAATTTTTTTCTGTACGTATCGTCCATACATATCAACACGAAATGACAGAGAGCCCATTGATAACATACAGTAAGTAGCAGCGCGACATCAAATTTCAAATACGAAATCATTTCATGAAAAACAGGACGCAATGCTTGCTAACAGACACACTAGTAAGTGAGATTACGCGATTTACCTAGAAAATTGCATGACGGAACGATTGTTTTTCGGCAGGAGCATTGCAAGCGAACGACTTGTGCAAGTAGAACTTTCGTCGTTGTCAATAAACAAAGAATGAATTGAACGACAATAGTCTGAGACTAGACAACTTTGCTAGCGCCACAAACAGCATATTATCTCGTAACCATAATACTGTATCGTCAAAAAAAGAGAACATGGCGACGACTGCCGTTATCGGCAGAGTGACGGTCGGTGAAGACCTAGCGCGTGATGTATTAAGTTCAGGTCCATCCCGTCGATTTGCACATTTTGAAGACACCCGACGAATCGTTGATAGAAAGCGGCAGGCAAGCCGATCGGTAGGCCGTCTTTGCCTCCTGCGACGTAACAGAAGAGATAATACGCGAGTTCATTCTGCATCATTCTCAAGTTCTCACCTATCCATACGATACCATCCGTATTGAGCTCAGTCGATCCAGGCGATGACAAGTGAGATACGGGCTCGTCCCCGTCGATCATCAACATTGCCTCACGCTTTTCTCTGAATTAAACAATTCAAATGTTCATATAATAAAGTTAAAAGGTTATCAATTGGGGGAAACAAACCTTTGAATGACGATTTTGTGCCAGGCGCCATCTGACACTGATCTTCTAGACAGCGTTTGTATTATCTATAATTATTAAATACGGACATCACAAGTAAACAGTGACAAAATGCATTTCAATATACCTCTTTTTCAGTGCCCAGATTGAATGTCAGCGAAATGCGGCCGTCAATTAAAGCAATCGACAGAGCTTGGTCGATAGTAACGCGTCACTAAGTCGACCGCTCGTCCGTTCCCAATGGCAGTTCCATAGTCGCATCGGCGCATCGGCGCGCGTCCTGCGACCGCTCCCCGCCACTCTTATTGTCGAAGCGCGTCGGTATTAAACGACCGCGGCAAGCGCGCCGCTCTTTCGTCGCCCCGCAGCGCCCGCGAACGCTATGAGTTCCCTACGGCCGTTTCTCGTTGTTCTTTTTGTGTTTCTTGTATTCATCGCTGACAGCCGGGAGGAGGATCTAGTAAATGAAGACGTTGGTGCTCTGCCGCCCGTTGAAGTGTACGGTAAGTCCAGCTGAACCTTCATTCTTCTCCGTGAAGCGTTAAAAATGGAATTAACGCATGCGTGGAGCATGCTAAGATGGAATGTGCCCTTTTTTCTGCTAATCCGCTGGCGATGTATTCGGAAAGGGGATGTAGCGCCACGCGTCTCACCCATCCGCTTCACCGCTTCGGCGCCGCATCGTCGACCACGTCGGATATCCGAATCCGACCCAACCACGGCATCCGTTCTCCTCATACGCTTGTTTACCGATAACCGTTACAGAAGTCGATCCCAGTTCGGAATTAGTGGTCCCAGGACTGTACAGCCCGAATCAACCGGAAGACAAGCATCACAAGGGTGACAGAGGACGGCGCAACACGAACAGTCGATGGATGATACAACGTATGCGACTCGGCGGCAAATAGGCGCTGCTGCGGGCCCCCCAGATATGAGCCAACTTATAATCCCTTTTCCTGTTCACCTTGATACATCATCATCATCATCATCATCATCCATTGATCTTAAATGTTTTCGCACGTTAACGAGTGATAGCTGTGAAACGTATGTGCTGCTTCGTCGCCGAGAAGCATGGGACTGTATTTGCAAATATCGAATAACATCTGGCTCCCCGTTGTCATATTACGCGAAAGCACTTTTCATATGACGCAGGTACGCAGCATCGTGCATTCACTTCGTTTCGAAACAATGCGAAGTAAAAGCAAATTTCAATTGTCGCGCGTGTTTCCCAGCCCACGCTCATGGGGGGGGAGCGAACGACTTCCAGCGAATGACAATAATTCGCCCAGGGCAAGAGGCATTCACTCTAGCGGGACGAGGCCTAAGACCAGTAAAGACGAGCGGCAAATTGCGGCGGGATGGAGCTGATGAATGCGGTGCCAAAGGGGCAGGGACAGAAATCGAATGTTCCTTTGATGACGAGCGAATGTCACATTAGCGCTGTCATTGTAAGACTTTCGGCGGCAGGAAGTCACCTCCCTCAACAACAGATACCATTACCGAGGCATCATGCAACACGCCTACTACTCACTGTGGCTTTTCCTGGTGGTGGCGGTGAATTGCGCAGGCGGTAAGTCTTGTGCAATTGCTCGATTAGACTATCTCAGCAGCGCAGGCTGATTGCAGCTTACGAATGGGAACCTCAGTATTTAGTCGGTGACGACTATAATGACGCCATAGACGACTACAGTAATCCGTCGGGAGCGTGGCGAGCTGGCCTACAAAGACGATCGGTTCGATCAGCAGTAAATGATTCGTTCCAATATCGATCGATTATACCGCTTTTTAGTCGGACGAAGAAGAAACTCTGACGTCGCTCGTCAAGCGCAACATGCGGCACATCTGGCGCAGTGTGCTGAGGAATATGCCCGCGCAATTGCAGAAAGATAAGAAACCCGACGAGTCCTTTGACCACGAAGTCGACGATTCGAAAGAGAAACGAGGGAGTGACGCCGACAAGCTCATTCGATTCGGCAAAAGTGTCGATGCGATGACCGACGACGAAGAAATGTCAAAGCGCAATCGTCCAGGAAAAATACTACCATTCAATCCTATGGGAAAGCGCAATCGCCCAGGAAAAATACTGCCGTTCCATCCGATGGGAAAGCGCTTTCACCCGTACAGCAAACGCCCGATGCCGCGCCGATTCGACACGGCCCACTTTCGACTCGGCAAGAGAGGCATGAGAAGCAGCGGAAAGAAATTTCAGCAGTTTTGATCAGTCCAGCTTACAATGTGCTTTCTCATGAATAACATTAAATAAAAGTATTTTCCAACCTTGATATTGACGGCCGCACCATTGATGGTCAGTTGCTGTATGCCTCCAGAGAAGCTGTTGTTGAATTTGGCGATCGCAGGAAGTGCTGCAAAATTTGGCACTCCGCCGAGATAAGCTGAGAATGAGNCATAAACACATGAATCCATGAGCAGAAGAGGCATTCGATTGGCAGTGCGCATTGTTGAAACAGGGTCTCGCCTCGCATGGGTCGACCAAGGAGTTTCCTGGGTGAAATTCTGAAAGTTGTCACAATTGTTTGTGTTGCAGCGCTGACATAAAATCCGTGGTCAATTAAATCATGCGAAATCAACTAGAAGGTGCTCAGCAGCAGTTTATAGCTCAGCTAATAAGAAATAGAGTACAGAACAGTCCATAGAGCACGATTTTGAATCACTAACCTTGGCATACGTTCCCGTTGGACGACAGAACGAAGTTGCGTTTGCAAACGCATATTTTATTGCTCAAGTGATCTGTGCACACTGAGTTGGGAATTCTGCAGTCGGCATCCGTCCTGCATGAAGTTCCGAGCTTCCTAGCTGCAAACAACACATCAGTCGACAGTCATACACGACGACAACCAACTCTGCTCAGTTGGCGCCACTTCATTGGATCTATCGAGATCCGTTTGGGCTCGCTCCGCTCCTTTGCTTTCTTCCTCGTCCTCTCGCTCGCCGCGAGGCAAACTCAAGCTGCGTCCTTTCTGAGCAGCGCCATCTACAGGAATTATCAGCACGTTTTTAACTGCCTCGCCTGTAGAGACATTATGACACGCACCTGTGCAAGATCCCAGCGCGACCGGCACCAAGTCGATTTGATATCTACATGCGTTGCGCACCAACTGACACATGTCGGCATAGGTCTGTCCGTCCGATCCGCAGATGGTCATATTTGAAATAAGACCAAGATTTAGATCGCCGCAGTTGCGTGGACATTCGCAGTCCGGCTTTCCGTTCTTGCTGATGATGCATTTGCCTTCGTGATGGCATTTCATTTGCTCGCATGAGCGTGGCGCCAAGTATTCTAAAATATATCGCTGCCGCACTGATTTGAATGCGACGGACTACTGATCCACTGAATACCTTCCTTCGTGACGCAGCCGTTCGGACTCATGATATAGTTGCCGGCAGGGCAAGAGTCGCACTTCATTCCCGACGCATTAGGGAGGCACATGCAACGACCGGTCGTCTGTTCGCAGTCCGTCCTACTCGAGCCGAACGCTGAGCATCCGCAGGCTAAAAAAAGACACTGCCTACCCTTTGCGTTGTTCGCTTTCGATTGACTTACGCTGACAGCCCGATTTGCCTCTCGCAATCAAATGAATGCCCCAGAAACCCGGCAGGCAGTGGTCACACTTTGCCCCACTGACGCCCGGTCGACAGTTGCAACGACCAAGCGGGTCGCACTTGTTGTCAAATGCGCCCACTCTGTTGCATTGGCACTCATCTAAATAAGACCTCCGATAAAGCGCACGATAATGTACTGATGTCGAGATTACGAAATGAAAAAACATAAAAGCACGAAAACAAAAGAAATGGCTTGGCGAGTATAATGCAGGTGAATTGCATGGGATAAAAAGAACAGCGGCAATGAACGAACGTGCGCGGGTGGCGTCACAGTACCAGAGTAATAACAGGCGTGTATGAGCGGTCGCTCGTAGAGCGGCTGCTGCATGCGACAGGACGCCAGGTCCATGTCGCAATGGTGTCTGTAGATCAGACCGTCCGTGGCGCAGATGCTGCTGTTCGCCACGCCGGTGCAGTTAAACTCGCAAGCGCACTCGTCGCGGCCGTCGCCGTTCAAGTCGAGGCAAAAGCCGCCGAACTGGCAGCTGTTTGGTGTGCAATGGGGCAACAACGCTGCAACACAGTGTGAGGGGAGTGCTGAGGTGCAAGAGGGGAAAGTGATGTCGAGGTGATTGGGTGAGGTGCGCAATGCTTTGCTCTCCACGAAAGGTATAGTAGGAAAACGGAAATGAGAGGTGAGAAGCGACATGCAAACGACAGCAAAGGCAAAAGATCAGTAGAAGCGAATATGGTGGTAGTGGTTATCACGACGCAACTGACCATCTTGATCGGTCTGCGGCACGATGGCCGACTCCGAGCAGAAGTTCATCGGTTGCACATTGAGCGCCATTCCCTTATGGCACGATGCCAGCTGCATGTAGCACTCTGAGCTATAAATCTGTCCATCACTGCCGCACACTCGATCGTCGGGCGACGGGTGGGGACACATCGTGGGACAAGAGCATCGGCCGTCTTGACATCGCTGTCCCCAGGGACATCGCACGTCGGCGCACGAATCTAAGAACGACAACAGACGATGAATTATGTGAAGTCAACTACGTACCGCAAGCCCCTTCGGACGCCGACATGACGAAACGCTGACTGTGGCAGGCGGAGACTTTCAGCTGACAGAGATTGTTGTACGTCTGACCATCAGTGCCGCAGACGGGCTTGTCCAGTTGAGGACAATCTTCCACGCGCGGACACTGACACTCCCCATTGCCCTTGCCATCTGTCACACAAACGGCGTAGTAGTCGCATTCGACGTCAGCGCAGCCATCTGCAGAGAATATGTCACAGTATGAAGCAGAAAATGAGTGTTATTTACCGCAAGGTCCTTCGTATTTCTGGTAAATATCCTTGTCAATTCGGCACGCTTCCTGCTTGAGCTTGCAAGCATTTGCGTACGTAATGCCGTCGCTGCCGCACACTTCTTTCAGGTCGTCGTTGCACACGGGACAGGCGCAAGTCGGCTGACCTTCGCGAACGACGCACACCTTCGGAGATCGGCATTGTGAATACGTTGCGCAGATACCGTAGCCTAAACCGCAAGCCTCTTTTATTGTTCCAAAGCAATGATAGTAAGGAAGAGATACCGCAAGTGCCCAAATGCTTCACTTCATTTCTGACTTTTGTAACACACGCTCTTCGACGCAGCTCGCATTCATTATCGTACGTCTCGCCGTCCTGAAAAGAAGACATAATTGAAATTTTAAGTGAACAAGATGACGAAAAAAGGACGAACCAGTCCGCAAACAGGTCGCATAACTGCTTCGCAGATATGAGCGCATTCGCAAGTAGCCTTGCCATACATGTTGATGAAACATTGCTCGTCATGAGAGCACTTCTTGGCCAAGCAAGGATTAATGGCTGCAAATTATGGAATCAATCGCTAACAATCGAAATCAATTAGCAACCTTCTTCGCAGCGTCCATTGAGGAATACGCGCAGTTCGACGCCACTTCGACAACCGCTCACTTTCATGATGCATTCGTTCTGGTATCTGAAATCAAAACAAACAAGTTTATTATAGAAACGTTTCAGCTCTGTGCACAGCGTGCATTGCTAATTTTGCTTAGATGCGAGTTAAAGTGTGTTCCACTATGACCGCTTCCATATGATTAAGGTGTGGGCAGCAGCACTGGAAAACATTGTCATTAAATCTTTTCCTTGGCTCGAAATGCCCTTGAAATCGAGGTCGAAGGAAAAAACGTGAGCGTTCATTCAGAACTGCGCCTCAGATAACACCTGGGCAGTATATTTTCAACAAAGCGACGTGCGCCTCTGTGTTGTGACAAGATGAGATGGAACAGACGTACGACCTAGAGGTGAAGGGTCGCTTTCGGTGGCTCAAAAAGCCGTTGCAAAAGTGCTTAGACAAAGGTGATTTATGTCCAGCGCAGTGCGTAACTCTTGGTCGTCATTTCAGAAAAAAATATTACGTTTTTCCGTCGGAAGCGCACACTGGGGATTCGGTGAGAGCGCACTGCTCGGAACAGCGACATTCCGGCCGCCGATGAGGTCCGAGCTTGCAGGCGGTGCCTGCTGGACAGCGAATTTCCGTGCATGGATCTACAACGTAATAGGGGAGACATTAAATAGTACATCGTTAAGCAGCTCTAACCGCAGCGGCCGTAAAACTTCATCGTGATGTTTGTTCGTGTTGTGCACGCAGTGCTGAAATTAAACAACTTTGCGCAATCAGGAAAGCTTTCGAAATGCGATTGTGTACCGCTGCAACTCGCATAGCGATTCGTAGTCGCGACCGTCGGAGCCGCAGACCGGCTTCGAGTCGGTCGTGTCGCCGTAATTGTCGCACCGACTCGGACAGACGCACTGGGCGCTGAGGCCGTCGAACGACGGAACGCATCGCTCGCCTGCCAAACAGCGCAGCTCGTCGCACGGATTTCGCTTATCTGAAGAGAGAGAGCCGCTAATTGACGAAAATACAAATACAAGCGAATGAAAGTCGGACCAGACGTCCATTTGTAACAAGCCAATGAGCAATCTATCAACAGAGCAGCGGCGCAGAGAAAGTGAGCGAGGAGAAAGGTAGTCATGCTGCTGTCAAGTGGTGGGCATGACTGACTGGCTGGACGACAGGCAGGGGTGCCGCCGTGGGCCCGGCGAAGCAGCAGGAGCGTTTAGAAGCAACGGCGCTATTAGTACGCTCGTCTCCCGCGGGCATTCGCCGCGTCCACCGACACGTGTCGCGCAATTTCCACGCCTCGATCGAGCGGTGGCCCGTCGGCCCGATCCGCGAGTCGTCTCAGCTAAGCGCCGATCGACCCTCGTCCAGCGCCGCCACCAATCTGGTTCCCGTTACTGAGCTCCACCCTCTCTTTCCGCTCTCTCTCTCCCTTTCTCCGCGAGTAGACCGTCTCATCAATTTCCCCAGATATGCCGCCGATTGAGCCACTCGCGCCGTTTCAATCAAAGTGTGCTACTTCTGATTTACCGCCTTGAACGCTAATGTGCGCGAGCGCGGAATCTGACCGACTGCCCACAGATAGGCAAGCTGCTTGGGGGGGGGGGCGTGCAGATAGGGGGTGAAGCTTAGGAGGCCTGGGGGAGGGAAATACTGCCTTTCGGAATTCACCGCCACCCAGTGTTTATTGAANCGCTCCGATGTTTTTGTACAAAGAGAACGATAACGTCGAACGGATGTGGCCGCGCGAACAGCATTATGCAGTCCTGGTATTCGCGAGTATTGCGGCGTCTTTCAAATGGACGTACACAAAGACTCTGGGCGATCCGACGTTGCGAAGGACCGGTGTGATGGGCGAATGGGAGGGAGTGGAAGACGAGACGCCCGCGAGATGCACGCGCGGGCAGCGGGATGCGGCGCCCGGTGGTGGTGTCGGCCAGTCGCCGGGGGTCAATTACGACCCCATAATTGCTGCTCGAGCAGTTGTTTTCCACACGGCGTCGGCAAAACATGGGCACACACGCGACGCACGATTGACTTATCTAGGGTCGCCCGATCCCCTGCCCGCGCTGATTAGATTGTTCCGATGGGCGGACGAAAGAAATCCGCGACTATGCACGACTTATGCGTTGGGTCAGGCAATCGATATGCTTCGGTCTTCCCGGGCGTTGTCTTTTGGACCGCCAAGTTCGCCCCCGAGTCGCCAGCCAAATATTTCTCGTCGTCGCTTCTGGTATTCGGCGACACCGACGCAAGCCAAACGGCAAACAGCGCTGGTGCCCGACGACGATTCGACCGCCGACGCCGCAGTCCCTCCTGGCCGCTCGACCCGCCCGCCGCTAAGCGCATTAGCATGAGCAATTAAGCGCACGCGCACCTGGGCACAAAATACGCCGACAATACGGCAGCATAGTAATTGGGCCAAAGGCGTCAAAAGCCGTCTAATTTATTCAACAGGCGACCCCATCGACGTCGTCGGTGGCCTCCTTTGGTCAATTTGCAACAGGAGCGCGTCCGGCGAGACAAACGATTGCGAGCTTACCGGTAATGGCCGCGTTCACGACGTCCAAGTTTTTCAGTGTAATTGGCACCAGAGAAGAATTGAGATAAAACGATTCGTTGCGCTGCGACAGCAGAAATATCTTGGTATCGCTTTTGTGAGCGAAACTTTCGCAAATGGCGGAATCGCCAAAGCCAAAGACGGTCAGTTGTCGTTGATCGCCGATCAGATGGCTGCCCTTGATGACCCTCTTCACGCGCACGACGCCAGTCAAGAGCGACTTCTTCTCGACATCGACTGTCATCCGAACAACCGTCCCAGTTAGAATCAGTTGGGCATTCTCAACAGCCGCGAATAGTGTTGTAGAATTGTCGAAACAAGGATGTTTGCGGGCGAACGCGCTGCAGATTGCCACCGCCACGCCGATCAGTAGACGCATAGCGCAATGAGAGCACTTCATTTTCGTGACTCCAATTGCTCAGCCCATGGCGACCGACGACACCACTGTTCGACAAGACAGACTCAAGTGTTTGACCGATCGTCGTTCAAACACAAGCTCCCCGGGCGCCTCGGCCTCCGACCCGTGCCGTTCGACCACCGGAGTAGTCGCTCGAGGGGAGGGCGCCATCTGTCGGCGGGTAGGGGAAACGAGCGCGCGTACATTTCTAACAAGGCGGCGATAGGCGCCTCCACAACAACGCGTGTTCGACGGCGAAATACAGCGCCAAAGGTGTGGGCTACAAACAGGAACTACGATCACTTTTAATAACAACAAAAACAAGTTGAACACATACAAACTGTGAGCATGCAGACATTAACTGGAACAAAAGTGGACGGTATCAATTCATGTCTCTCATGGAAGAAGTCTCCTGTGAAAGTCAAGTATCGCACAATTTCAGTTTAAAATCTGGCGCCAGGCGAATTAAATTGGAACTGAACATGGCGTAGACGAGCATCCCTTTTTCGTCGCGGCGACAAGCGATCGCCTGCCCGTCAATTTCATCGACGCAGCCGAGCTCGAGCACATGCTTTCGACTGGCTTTATCGATGTAGGCGCAGGCGACTGCCTCTTGAACCGTCGTGTGCGCATCTTTTCTCAAACATTCGAGTTGGTACTTGTAAGGAGCATAGCCAGCGGTCCATCGAGCGCCGATGGGATAGAAATGGGGTGCATCCAGCTCGTCGGACTTGACGACGCAGCCGAACGGTTCGTGGACGGGTTCGGGATGCAGAGTGCACTGGAAGATGACGTCACCAATCGAGTAGCGATCGCCCGCTTCCAGTCGCTTTCCATTGTGTACGCATCCTCTCGCCTTCTTAATCCCTCTTGTTCCATCAGCCGACAGCTCGCAGGTATACCAAAAGTCCTCCGTCTAAAGAATCAAACATGTTTACTCTGAAAAAAATTTTCAGCTGCTTGTAGACTATGCATTGCTCATTTTGCAGAGGAACGAGATGTAACGCGCTTTGTAATGATTGCCGTCGTTAGATGATGGCGTGACACGCAGCGTGCTCGAAAATGTCTGCCTTTCAAATTATTTTTGAGTTCAACGAGCGAAATGTCGTTAAATTTCACTCTCGAATCGAGTCGCGCTAGAGATCAGGGCCGAACGAAAAAGCTACTGCAATGATTTAAAACTTCGTCGCAGATAACCTTGAGGTAGTAAATTTTGCAACGAACAGATGCGTGCTTCTGTGCGGGCGGATATGATGGAACGAAGGGGCTAGAGGCGATGGGCCGTCTTAGGCAGCCCAAAAGTAGTCGAGAGGAACGGCGAAGCTGTGTGTGAGCGTGTTTTAAGTTTGAAATAGTACCTCAAAAGTATTGCCAAGGTTGAACCGCTTTGCGAAATGCATGCAGCCGGAAGGTCGCAGGCCGGGTTCTTGATCGGCGATTTTCTCGTGACACGTGTAGACGACGCCGTCGCGAACAATCTGCTTGCCTTTAGCGATTCGCTCTTCATCCCACACGCACCCGCCGTAGTTCAGTCGCAGGCTCTCCGACCCCAGCTGTTCGCAGAAATACCATAAACGGTTCGATGGATCGTTCCAGAAGTCGTTCGGACCATGCAGTTCTCCATCTACCGAACAACCCGTGTACTTTAGTCGCAGTTCTCCCGTGAACTCGTCTTCGTAGCAAAGCGTTTCTAAGCCGTCTAAATGGAAAAAAGGACTACATGTAAGTATGCGTAGTAATGAACACATTAAATTATCATACCTTCAATGTGTTGCTCACCGATGGCCACACGTTTCCTGTGCTGAGCGAAGCAGCCGCGATTTTCCAATTTCCCATCATTACAAAAGTACCAGTAATCCTGGAGATCGACTTGTGTTCCATGTTTTCGTCCACCGAGACAGTTTCTTTTTGGAAGGCGCGCTAGAGGCGCTGAGAAAATGCCGGCTGGTATACTAATAATCGCTACCGCAAACGCGAGAAACATCATGTACTTCCTGTGGAATGCGATACTGATCCCGTTGGTGGATGGACGGAGAAACTTGAAAGTTTACTGCGCAATGCGGTGGAGAAAGTGTGACCTCATAGAAACTCAGACGTCATCCATCACCTGTGGCAGTCAGATGTGATCTGCGAACGAAATGGGCCATGAGAAGTTCGCGCATCTGCGATATTGCACAAATAATTATTTATAGAATGACGAGGCGCTTCGAGCATGATTGGTAGGTCAAAATTGTGCCTTTTCAGTTCCTAGAGACTAGGAAACGCGCTTTGCGCTCAGAACACAAATACTGCTTCAAAGAGGTGAACGATGGCATGGCGTTCAACTGAATGCAAACGGACAAGTGTCTGATTCTAAGGGGTCTCCAAGTCGGTGAATATCCATAATATTTTTATCATTTTATTATCACATTTATCACTATGCAGCTCTAAGTGCTGAGTCATTGTTCACTAAAAACTGGAAAGCGAGTGAGCTGTTGAAGATTCGACGAGTTTTCTGGCATTCACAGCATGACAGCCGCATTGCATTGACGTCGTGCATCGTACCATAACTAAAAAGCAAGCAGTCTTGCACTTGAGGTTGTTGAGTTGTTCGTAATGGTCCAAGCAATCTAGAGAATAGGACTGATATGAACGCACTAGCTTGATGTTACCGTCAAGGTTGACGCTCTTGAGGTGGTCGATGCGATACCGCCCGCGACGAACATAAGACTGCGGTAAGAGGTCGTGCTCATACGATGACCGACGACGCGGTTCAATTCGCGTTTCTCTTGCCCACTTGGAATGACCATATGGTGACGTGTGCACGTAAGGAAAGCGCACGACTCTTTGCCGAAAGGTGAGAAGATAATCGGGGACGGTGTCTTGTCTCATAGGCTACACGACGAGCTGCGAACTTGGTATCGCGAAGCGTGCCCGATCACGATATTTCAGTAGACTTCGTTGTGCTCGTCGGTATCATCGTTTGAAAAACGCCGGTCCGTACACGCAGCTTATCGTCGAGGTAGTTGAGCTCTTTTTCGTCTTCCGTTCAAACCTGAATCTTCCTCTTGACAATTAATGCTCAAAAAATGAAACTTTTATACCTATTCAATCGAGTATTACAGCAGCTTTCGAGCAGAATAGTGTCATCAGTGATGGTAGTTCAAATTTCGCGCGAATGCAAAGTGTGCGAAAATTGGCGTGTTGCCATTTGTAAAGCGCGCGCCGACGACGACTGAATCGGCCTTGTCGAAGCGCGCGACGATGCGGTTTGGCCGCGTCTCTATTTTTTCTGCAGCTGTCTTGTAGGATTGTCTCTATTCTTCATTTAAATGTGCTATTAGTGCAACAAAATAACGTTAAGCTTGAAGATTTTCATAAGATTAAAGCGTATGAATTTAGAGCGGAGCAGTTTTTGAAGAAACGAGACGGAGAAAAATGGCTACACGTGTAAATGTGTGTAATGTAGACGTTTTGGACAATCCGGCGACGTTCTTTAGCCCCTTTCAGCTGGAGATCACTTTCGAAGTCTTCGAGCATCTTCCTCATGGTTAGTTTACACCTTCCTTCGCTTGGGCCGCCGCAGTTTATCGTCGGTTAGACGACATTTGGAGCCATGTTTTTTTTACAAAATTCGAATTGCTTCAAAGCGACTCCTCTTTCTTATTCGATCCTATCTCGGCAGATAGTGATAAGACTTGACAATAACTAATTTGTAGCCGTTTTAAAATGAAATAGAAGCATTACTTCATTCTTTATGGTTAAAATGATTACAATTAACTCGCCTCTCATGTAGCTTAGGTGTCGAAATTCTTATCTCTTAACCAATCAACTATATTAAACTATTCAAAGTTAACTGGCATTGTTATTTATAAAGAATCTTCTACTCATAAATAAACGCGTGACTGGTTTACAAATGAAATATATGAAAGTACTGAAATTTCGTAATTCAAACTGAAGACTAGTAAACTGCGCTGGACTATAAGATTGACGTAGCGACTTGTTACTGTTTTATACAGTTCTTGTGCTCCATTATAAAAGGCATCGACCATACTTCAAAAACTTGCGAAATTATAACCCAGAAGTAAATTAGGAGTCCTATTTAATCATGATAAGCTCTGCCGACTGTATGGTTTTTTTGAATTCTGTTCAACGCGTAAAACGTCTATTCTACAGATTTGGAATGGAAGCTGATTTACGTGGGCTCCGCAGAAACGGAATCTTACGATCAAGTGCTCGACACGGTTCTCGTAGGTCCCATTCCCGAAGGACGGCACAAGTTCGTTTTCCAGGTAATTTCGCATGTATCTTGCATTTGTTTTCGAATTTTATTTTATGGATAGATAGAGTTTGGGATCGGTCAAAATGACCGATACAGTCAACTATGTTTATATCATCGGTGATGGGATGGCCAAAGATCGACGCTATGTACACAGCAACATTATAAAAGCAGTTGTCCCTGTGCAAAACATAGTACACGGGACTGGCAAGGACCGACGTTGTGAACATAGCAACGTTATAAAGACGAGCGTTATAAAAGTAGTTGATTGTATAAGGGACATGCCGTATAAGCGAAACCGGTATAAACGAATTCTACTGTACAGTAGAATTTGCTTATAGCGGTTTCGGTTATAACGCTTTTTCGCTTATACCGGTCAAGCTTAGCCGGTCCCAAAGCGTGTCTTCCCATGCATAAAAGTTCGTTTATACCGGTCAAAAAGTGCCAGTCCCGCAAAAACCGCAATTAACGATTTTCATTGTATATGAATTTTCAGGCGGATGCGCCCGATCCAACGAAAATCCCACCGTCAGAATTGGTCGGGGTGACGGTCGTATTGCTGACGTGCTCGTATCGAGCGCAACAGTTCATCAAGATCGGTTGGTTCGTCGCCAACGAATACACAGACCCTGAGCTGAAGGAGAATCCTCCTCAGAAGCCTCTTTTGGACAAAGTATGCTTTATTGTCGTTATTTCTTACAAGAGCCTAAGATGTGCGCACAAAAAATTTAATTTCTATTGTATGTCGCTGTACAAATTTTAATTCCTTGCCCTAATCAGGCATCTGTGTGTGTGTGGAAGGTTTCGTGGGGTGCTAGATATTTTATACTGGTGTTAGGCGCTTGTGTAAAACTTTAGGGTTACTTGAATTTTGCGCTTTCCGCGTTCTTAACTCCAGCCGTGTTGGTTTTCTGCTTCTCCAGTTTAAATAAATTGTTTGTGCGCGGAATGAGACAGTTGGATTTCGTTCGCTGAAGTTTGAGAATCAGCGAATTCTATTTTAAAACATATTGCAAGCCCGTCATTCTTTCCATTCTACTCAGTTACAAAAAGCGATTATTCAATATTGAGTTGAAATTTTCTCGATATTCGGCGTGATTCGAACGACTTGAGAATTAATAGGCGATTGCAGCTTTCGCGAACGGTGCTGACGACAGATGTGCGGGTGACAACGATTGCAATCAAATGGGAAGACGCCGAATCGACGGAGGCAGCGGATGCCGAGGCGATCGAGACGGATCACGTGACCGATCACGCGACCGAAAGCTCTATGCCGACGACTTCTGAGCAGGTCGAAAGTACGAGCAGCGAGTCGAGTGAGATGTCTTCTGCCACGAAAACTGCCGCCTCTACCGCTTTGTCCGAACCTCTCTCCGACGTCACCAATGGTCGTGTCGCCGATGTACCGATGGAATGATCTCACTTGCAATAATTTCGCATTTAACCGTCAGTTTTGTGACTTCAACCCTTTGCTGCACTGTGTTCGCTCTCGTTTGATACAATGCGTTCAATAAGTACACTTCTCTTGTATTCTGGATTAGCATGACAAACCATTCGCAATTGCTATAGTATACATCTTTCGACTGACTGTTGCAGCATGGTGTTCATAAAGCTGATCCAGACTCGACTTTCATAAAGCGGCACATAATATTTAGGTAGTCATTATTGCTCGCTTGAGCAAGGATAACAGACGAGGTACTGACAATGGGCCGGTTTAATATCGCGTACTTGAGCTAAAGTCTGACTTAAGGCCTATCCTTTATCATTGCGTTACGTCCGACTTTAGCTAAAGTACGCGATGTGAAATCGGCTCGATCTCTCGATTTAGTGTGCAGAGATTTGTATAGTAGCACCTTCCGAAGAATAGCGGTTAAACCATTTCCTCTTTAAGAGGATACTTTGAATTCAAAAGTATCTGTTTAATTTGAGAGATGCCCAAGGTAGAGCGGAAATGGTTAATGGGTGGGTTTCATATCGCGTACTTTAGCTAAAGTCTTACTTTACGCAGTGGGTAAGTATAGCCCTTAAGTACGAATTTAGTTAAAGTATGCGATTTGAAGCCGGTCCAATGTTTTTAATCGCATCGGAATTCCAAGCCGGTTGCCGTTTTGCGATAAAGCTGGATATCGTCGATTGCGCAAACGCCGAGGAAATGACCATAGTTCTCGCACATGAATACTATCTGCAAAGATTGAGATTAATGATAAGATTAATGATTCGCTGCGCTTCCCAGTGCATACATCAGTGTGATCCTCGTATACCCTACCGAGCTGAACGTACCTAATCTAAGCGCTACAGAAATATAATTTGCGCTTTATCGTACCCTATTTAAGGATGAACGAGCTAAATGCGACGACATTGTGAGTGGGTTAAACACGCACGCGCTTATTGGACCGGTTTCATATCGTGTACTTTAGCTAAAGTCGTACTTAACGCAATGATGAAGAATAGGGCTTAAGTACGACTTTAGCTAAAGTACGCGATGTGAAACCCGCCCATTGTCCACTGCGCTGCTCTTTATGATTATTATTGTTATTATTTAACTAATATTTCTTCGTTCCAACTTTATAAAGGGAGCGACCGCAGTTCTCTTATAATTTGCTGTCGTCCAACAATGCAAAGTCAGTCATACCAATTTGCAACACAAGTGCACTCTTAAAAGCTAGAAATCCCCGAATCATGCTTATAGCGCTTCTGCCATGAGATGTTGAGCTCGGTTGGTCAAGCTTGTGCCCCTACCTTGGTTGCTCCTTTATGGCAAGTGAACTTGCCGGGTTGCCATCGTCGGTCGGTGGCAGATACGCCAAGATTAGTACTGAAGGGGCAAACGAGCGGCTGCGGCAGTTGGTTGGGGGTGAAACAACAGGCGCTCAGCTGCTGTCCACTGGTCGACTCGTACACATCGAACGCTACTTCTGTGTCCTCCTGCAGGTTGACGTCCGCTTCAAACACTGCCAGATCTCCGCCTTTGGTCTCGGCACGAATGTACTTCTTTCCTTCGGCTGAAGAAACGGTGGAGGGAAAATTAGTTTGTGACGTATCCAGAGGGTTTATT
>NIUQ01002106.1:0-24562 GCA_002796945.1 Plectus sambesii
TGCAAGCATTGATGGTCGTGTGGTGGTGACAGCAGACGGGCCAAATGTCATTGTTGTCTCGCGCGATAAACGCCATACCGTTATCATATGGTAATTATTTGAATGAGACAAGCGATGTGTATGAAAGAGGTTTGAATAATAAATGTCGATGTCGTCATCTTCTTTGTCAGCAACACATTTCTAAACACCGAATCACAAATTAACTGCGAATATAAGCTTACAATACAGAGTCGAACGTTAAGTGGCTGAACTGAAATTAACACTTATCCGAACGCAAGATTCAAGAGAGCGGCCCACAGAATCATGAATAACTGTTTGCAGGGATTCGTTGAAATTTTAAAATGCTCAAGCAACCAACGCTTAAATCCAGAGTATGATAGAATAAAATTTGTTCAAGGCCGTGACGTTACAAAGTCACGCACTCCTTCTGATTAGGCTTTAATTAGATGTAGTACAGCTACTTGCTGTTCTCATCGCATGCAGTCGCTGTAAGCGGCGCGCCGAACTATGTTCCGGCCGCTATGTAGCAGCACTTAAGTCGCTCAGAGGGCGGAAGTTCGATGATGAACCTATGCGACGGAAAAACTACCCAACACTCTTTTGCATGTTTATGCGGCTGCACTACCTCCTCTGCCACGATGAATGTGCTCATTTGTTGCCTTGATAGCTACACGTAGATCTCGTAAGTATTGCGGAAAAGTCAGCGTGGACAGTCTGTTCTGTTCAAAACTAGAGACAAGTGATGGCACTCTATGCGGACGACGAGTAAAACACTGCCTAAATGCAAGTGGGCGTGTAGTAAGCTGTCTACCATACGAGTATGCGTTGAATATTGGGATTGCTGCGCTGCACTCTGCAGGCTAAGAGAGCACTCCTATTCACATCAGGGACGATATTCACTAAGATATATTACCAAAGATCACTTCCAACTGTCTGTATAGCTAATTTGCCGATATATTTTAATGAACCGTAATCCTGGGATTACGAAAAATGATCAATCTTAACACTGGTGAATAAGACCCCGAATCTCTAATGCTGGCGGCAAGTTTAATCATCGCAGCGTTGACTAGGCTTATCGTTATCGCCTTTCTCTTTTCAGTTCCTCATTTGTAATGATTTTTGACGGATTGCTGAGCGCTGTTGGTTTAATCCATATCACACACAGCATACTCAAATAGTCATCATCTTTCCCTTGAACTAGAAGCAACGGCGGCTGCCTTTTACTGGCACATCTAATAGTTTAATAGTTTTCTTGGGCGGATTGCTGAGCGCTGTTAGTGACGATCTTATGCAGCGTCCTTAGACATACTCTTTGCCTACGCTAAAAGTAAAGGCGGCTGCTTTTTACTTTCGCAGTAAATGTTTATCACCATTCGTAATGATAAAGCGCTCTTCGTTCGACGTTTTATACTGAAGCACTTTGATCTTATAACGCTGATAGAGAGTTGTAAGGTGACAAAGGGCTGAATGTTTCGCTTTGAACGTGGGACAGATACTAATCAACCTGGACTATTTACCGCGTCGCGTGAACAGGGTGCAACATAAGCTCTGATACAGCTTTAAATTGAGCATATTCTGCCTTTTATATGCATTATTAATCAGAATCAGGTATCTTTAAAGTCTTTGAATTTTTTCTGTAAGAAAAATTTTGTAACATTTTTAATAGACAAATGGTCAACGTTAAATAAATATAATATTTTGAACATTTTGCGTCACTTTTTAAGGTTACTGAATAATTTGGCAGATATCTGCAGAATTTAGTATGGCTGTTGGATCAATACTCTTTTTAAAATAGAAAGAACTCTGAAATTTGCTCTTTCGAATACTGTAGATCCTTAATAGAACTAAAGTAAAAGAGAAATGCCAGTAGAGAAAACTGTATAGGAGAAGCGAGTCGCTCAAATGCGCGTCAAAGCTATACCACAATAATACTAGTATTTCTGAACCTCGCGACTGATTTGGCTGAAATGTTACAGGAATGTAACAGGTTAGTTTCATTTTTGTTACCCCGAGTTTCAATTTGTTTGGTTCACTCATTCTCTGTAACCGAGCTCTCAAATGCAACCGTTTTAGTTTTACTGATTTAGTGCCAAACTGTCTGTCTAAACACTCGCAAACCGTACGTAAAAAGGGTGGGTGTCCCATAAGTATGTATCCAATTTTGTTTTTGAATAACTTGGTTTAAACTAAACCAAATGAACTGAAAATTTGCATAAATAATCTAGAGATGTTGCGGTTTTGTTTGAAAAAAAGAATTATTAAATTTGGTCAACGTATTGTCGAGATATGGTCATATGAAGACAAGAACTCATTTTAACGCGCAACGCTTGCGACGCGTGAGGGTACATTGATAGGTAAGGCCGGCAAGAACAAAATTTGGGATTATTCTTGCTTCAAATCAATGAAAAACGGTTCAAAAAACAAAATCACATTTTCAGAAGTAAAAATTATCAAAAATTTCTTCTTACCGGCCTTGCCCATCAATTTACCCTCACGCGTCGCAGGCGTTGTGCTTAAAAATGAGTTGTTGTCTTTATTTGGCCATATCTCGACAATGCGTTGACCATTTTTAGTAATTCTTTTTTCAAACAAAACCGCAACATCTGTAGACTATTTATGCGAATTTTCAGTTCATTTGGTTAAGTTTGGGCCAATTTATTCAAAAACAAAGTTGGATACTTATGGAACACCCTGTATGATAACAGTAATTAGTAACAGAGGAGGTATCACATTTTTCGCAAGTTTGTTAAAATTCAACATGACCGCATACACATAGAATGCACTTTTAGAACTGGTCTTGTTAAATGATAGGAATTAGCAGGTAACCGTTGTGAAATCAGTAGAACTGAAACGGTTGCATTTGAACACTTGGCTACACAGAATGAGTGAACGAAATATTGTCCCCGCAAACGCTTGTGGCACCCGAGTCTATTTCAAGCAAACTGCACATAATCTTGGGTCCCTGTCGATCAATTGAGTTTTGCGTTCAAACAGCGAACTTTACAAGAAATTGTGCCACTCCACGTTAAAATGTACCGTGACATTTCGCCACTGATGCTCGTCTAACTTGACGGAAGCATCTTCCTCTCCAAAGATGTCTGTCTGTCATGCCAGCGGTATAAATCGAAGCCTAGAAAATGGCTATACATTCGTCTGCATTAAATTCTACCTACGAAATATGGGGCTGTAACCTATTTTAACTATTATATGTATCATTGAGCCTCTTTATGTGAGGAGCGCAAATAATTAACTAAAGTTTCCGGTTCCGGTTCAGGATCGTTAGTACTGGATACACGTATTATGTATAGCACAATTTTGGAATATCATGAGAATATGAATCAGAACCGAATTTGGATGATTAATCCATAAAATCTGATCGTGAAATGTAGCGTGTTGCATGGCAACTGATCCTCTGTTGCTATGTAACCCAAGCGCGAGAGCGTCCTTTGTCATAAGTCTGTGGGCGGAGTTTCGTATTACCAACGAACTGTCGAAGCTTTCGCGGAAAAAACGAGATGGTTTTGCTCACTTTCATTATTCTAAGATTCTCCTATGCCAAAAGCTCATTTTGTGCTAACATTTTCAATAATTGGATTCCACCCATCAGCCACAAATAGAAAGTGCCCATAATGAAGTTTAAATCGCGCTTAGTATCGTATCCTGCTAACTTTTGAATAGTTTGCATAAAATGGACTTGGGTGCCACAAGCGTTTGTGGGGACAATAACTTGCAACTCGAAATTAAAAAGAAACTAACCTGCAATATTCCTGCAAAAATTTCAGCAAAATCGGTTCCGTAGTTCAGAAATGGTAGCAATTTGAAATCCACTTATGATTAGCGCAATTACTTATTAACCAACCTAATAGAAATGATACTTTAAAGTCTTCGTCATGTTACTGCTGCTACAGGAAGTTCTATTTGATAAAGGTTTTACTACTCGTATACTTTGCCTTGAAGAGTAAGTGTCTTAATTTTAAGTCTATTTAATCTTCTAATTCTAAAAAATATGATCAAAATAGTTTAGATCAGAATTTACGCCGCATCCTGTAAGTGTACACCATCACTAGTACAACGACCGCGCCTGTGCCGCGTTATAGCACGCTGCAAACTTTACTGGTGTTAACTTTCATTAGAAGCACTTAGGATTCAAACGGAAGCCTCCGATTTTATCATCATCAACTTTAAGTTTTCAGCATCATATTGAAAATGGCTGAACGTGAAAAGCAGAGGTAGGCATCAACTGCGAGCTATTTCCAATAAAATAATTATCGATGAAAGAGAAAGGCGGTTGTATTTTCAATTTTTAAAATGATGCTAAGGATAGAGGATCATAGATTATGTTCTTATCATTCTTGTTCAATTATGATACAGTCAAATTTCCTATAAATTATTTTGGCTTCCGATTGTTCATATGCACAATGTAATTTTTGACTATAATATCGACATCAAATAACGTTTTAGCACCTCGGTTATCCAATATAAGATTTTTCCTGACGTGGTACCCCAACTAGCGCCTACTTCTATTATCATTTAGGGAACCATTCTTCGGCGTCTGAGTTCATTTGACGGAAAAATTCGTGGGATGAGAGAGCTGCAATGTTTTGAGACATATCAATTAGATATAGAAGGGTACGCACTTATGTTAATTTACAAATTGCTCCTCGTTCAGCGCATGGTTCAATTGTCAATCCAATTCCGAAGAAGAAAGATACAGGGTGTTCAAAGAATTTCTGCCGAATTGTTTTTTTAAAAAATAACATTCTTTGCAAAAACTGAACGGACTTTGATAACTTTGGGTTCTTTACAATCCCCGCGCTCTGAGAATATTTTTGCCGTAAAAAATTTGTGACCCAAAAATAAGCAACTATTCCCTATTTATTTTTATTTATATCTTTCAAAGTTCAAAACTATCTCCAAAAAACGTTTTAGCAGTTGTTTCGAGTAGAGGTACCCCTAAGTTAGGCGTACACGCTTCATTATGGGTCATATATTTTTTAAGCCAAAAAATTCTTTGGAGCCTGAGGATTGTAAATAACCCAAAATTATCAAAATCTGTTCAGTCTGTGCAAAGATATTCAAAAATAAAATCGGCAGGAATTCTTCAAATACCCTTTATTATCAGATAATTGGATTAGAACCGGCTTGATTACGGAAACCAGACTATGGCGTGGAATAGGAAGCGCAGATTAGCAACCTGTGATACATGCAATATCTCTCTCAAAATAGGACATGTCTAGTGTCAATTGAAATCTTTTCCCTTTTATGGGCAAATGACGTAGAAAAAATCCTTCACGCGTTGATAGGGCTATCTTTCATCCCAAAGCTCACTTCAATTATATTAACACTATCAGTCCTCCTCCTCCCCATGACTGAAATCCAATGATTCTTTCACTTGCAACTGAAACTGTGTTGAAGGGAGAATTATTGAATAGATATGGGATATAATGAAATTAGCCAGTTCGGCAAATACAGTATCCAAAACATTTCTATTCAGTCTTACTTCCGTCAGCCGCCAGTCTTGGATGACGAGTAAAAGACAACCAGTCTAATGGTGAAATATTCCTTTTAATCGATTACTTCCTTAAGGCCTTCCAATAAAACAAGGCGACATGGACGAGGAAAAAACTATTACCGAACTGGGTTTGGAATAAAACTGACCATGCTAACAGTTTTTTATTTAACGTTGGCAACCATAACCTACGCCAGAGAAAATGAAGACTGCGTACGCCACGGAGAGTGTTCAAGAGACTCCAGGAAAGTACTTTCAAACAATTATGCCCAACAAGAACAAAGCTGCATATCAAACACATATTCGCACGATGATGCTACAGGTCAGATTCCCAGTAAAGAGCAACTCATTGGTCTACCATCAGAAGAGGCCATAAAATTACTTCAAAAAGACGCAAAATCTGGAGATAAAATATCGCAATATAACTTGGGATTGCTGTATAAGGAGGGACAAGGCGTGCCTCAATCATATGAAGAAGCTCTCAAATTGTTCAGAAAATCAGCTGAACAAGGACATGTAGATGCGCAATTCAACCTTGCAGTGATGTACTTTATGGGACAAGGCGTGCCTCAATCATATGTGGAAGCTCTCAAATGGTTCAGAAAATCAGCTGAACAACGACATGTAGATGCGCAATTCAACATTGCAGTGATCTACTTTATGGGACACGGCGTGTCTCAATCATATGAGGAAGCTATCAAATGGTACACAAAATCAGCTGAACAAGGAAAAGCAGATGCGCAATTTCAATTGGGAATGATGTACACTATAGGACAGGGCGTATCACAATCAGATGAAGAAGCTGCCAAATGGTTTAGAAAATCGGCAGAGCAAGGTGATGCTAATGCGCAATATAACCTTGGTGTGATGTATACTAATGGACAAGGCGTGCCTCAATCAGATGTAGAAGCTGCCAAATGGTTCAGAAATTCAGCAGAACAAGGAAATATTAAAGCACAACATAACCTTGGTGTGATGTACGCAAATGGAAGCGGCGTGTCTCAATCAGACAAAAAAGCCGTCAAATGGTACAGAAAGTCAGCAGAGCAAGGAGATGCTAATGCGCAATATAACCTTGCATTGATGTATAAGAAGGGACAAGGCGTGTCTCAATCATATGAAGAAGCTCTCAAATGGTACAAAAAATCAGCAGAACAAGGAAATGCAGATGCACAACATAATCTTGGTGTGATGTACGCAAATGGAAGCGGCGTGTCTCAATCTGACGAAGAAGCTGCCAAATGGTTCAGAAAATCAGCTGAACAAGGTGATGCAGATGCGCAATTCAAATTTGGTGTGATGTATCATATGGGACAGGGCGTATCTCAATCAGATGAAGAAGCTGTCAAATGGTTGAGAAAATCAGCAGAACAGGGAAATGCAGATGGGGAATATCAACTTGGACTGATGTACGCAAATGGACGCGGCGTGTCTCAATCAGACGAAAAAGCTGTCAAATGGTACATAAAGTCAGCAGAGCAAGGAGATGCTAATGCGCAATATGACCTTGCATTGATGTATAAGAAGGGACAAGGTGTGCCTCAATCATATGAAGAAACTCTCAAATGGTTCAGAAAATCAGCTGAACAAGGTCATGTAGATGCACAATATAACCTTGGCTTGATGTACCATACTGGAGAAGGCGTGCCTCAATCTGACGAAGAAGCTGCCAAATGGTTCAGAAAATCAGCTGAACAAGGTGATGCAGATGCGCAATTCAACTTTGGTGTGGTATACACTAAAGGACAGGGTGTGATGCAGTTAGATGAAGAAGCTATCAAATGATTCAGAAAATCAGCAGAGCAAGGAGATGCTAATGCGCAATATAACCTTGGCTTGATGTACCATACTGGAGAAGGCGTGCCTCAATCTGACGAAGAAGCTGTCAAATGGTTGAGAAAATCAGCAGAACAGGGAAATGCAGATGGGGAATATCAACTTGGACTGATGTACGCAAATGGACGCGGCGTGTCTCAATCAGACGAAAAAGCTGTCAAATGGTACATAAAGTCAGCAGAGCAAGGAGATGCTAATGCGCAATATAACCTTGCACTGATGTATAAGACGGGACAAGGCGTGCCTCAATCAGATGAAGAAGCTACCAAATGGTTGAGAAAATCAGCTGAACAAGGACATGCAGAGGCGCAATTCAAGTTTGGTGTGATGTACCATATGGGACACGGTGTGCCTCAATCAAATGAAGAAACTATCAAATGGTTCACAAAATCAGCTGAACAAGGAGATGCAGATGCACAATACTACCTTGGTGTGATGTACGCTTACGGACAAAGCGTGTCTCAATCGTATGAAGAAGCTGCCAAATGGTACACAAAATCAGCAGAACAAGGAAAGGCTAATGCGCAATATAACCTTGGTGTGATGTACGCTAACGGAAAAGGCGTGTCTCAATCAGATGACGAAGCTGTCAAATGGTTTAGAAAATCAGCCGAGCAAGGAAATGTAGATGCGCAATTCAGCTTTGGTTTGATGTGCATTAGAGGACAGGGCGTGTCTCAATCAGATGAAGAAGCTGTCAAATGGTACACAAAAGCAGCAGAACAAGGACATGCAGATGCACAATATAGCCTTGGTGTGATGTACTATATTGGAGAAGGCGTGTCTCAATCAGATGAAGAAGCTCTCAAATGGTTAAGAAAATCAGCTGAACAAGGACATGTAGATGCGCAGTTCAACTTTGATGTGATGTATAAGAAGGGACGAGGCGTTCTTTAGTCGTACGAAAAAGCATTCAAATGGTTAGGAAGAGCAGCAGAACAAGGACATGCAGCGGCACAAACTTACCTTGGCTTTATGTACGGAAATGGACATGGCGTGTCTATCGAATAAAGAAGCTATCAAATGGTACAGAATATGATATGAAAATGAAAATATGATATGAGGATATGAAAATGCGCGCTATTTTATTGACGATTTTTATGCAAATGGTAGAGGCGTGTAATAATTATGAAAGCGTTCCGAAATCGGGTTAAATGTTAACGTTTCATACAAACGATTCCCAAAACATGACTAAATATTATTTATTTTGTATAATTGCATGATGAGATGAAGAGGTGTTCTCTTTGCTCGTGATTTAGCTTTGAAATGGAACCGGAAATGGTAATAGTAGGACTCTATGGAATGTTAATTGGTTCTCTGGTTTTGATTGTTAACGATGTTAGTTTTCAATAAAACAGTGAACATTTCAAAATGGTGTGGAATGCTCTTTTTTTTCTGACAGATGTGTATAGTTAGAAATAAAAAGGGAAAAACCAAATTCGTTTCAATGAAACATAACTGAAACAATTAACAATAAACAGCTGCCAAGGAAAATGCAAGCTAAGAAAATGAAAGAGTCTCTGCTGTACTGTGCAAAATGCGCTCCATTTAGAGCTAACATCGATCCAAGTTGCTGAAAGTCGATATCTGTGGCATTCAGTTACAGCGCTTGGTGCCGAAAGCGCAGCAGTAGTGCAGAAAGTGAATATTAAGGAGCCAGAGATATTCTTAAGAGAACCGTTGATGTTTCCACTCAAGTAACGATGAGGATGCAAACCGCACGCGCAGCAGTCTTCGAATACAAACACTGAGCAATTCCTCTCCTGATGAGTTTTTGCCTGATTCAACGGTAAGTACGGTAATGTTGTGCGGTCTTTTTTTGTTTTCAGATCGAATGTCATATTTGTAGATTGAATAATAACTTAATTATTGATTCGTTTCAATTTACGTAATCCAGTCAGAGCTTTCACATGAATCGACGATGTGTTTCGGCATCAGCCGCAAATCCTTCGTTTACGGTTGGTTGGGCGCAATGGGGAAAAATGAGGGATTGTTTATGAATCCTTGCAGATTGATTCGGCCCTTTTATACGCCCACATTGACACAACTTACAACAGCAGTGACTTTGTCTTGCTCGAGCAAAGCACAGAATGTCACAATTGTCCGCTGGTGAAGGTGTGCAGTCTGCGTCATTCAACGACCAAACTTCTGGTCGACACCACGTTCAAGTCGGTGATCGCAGTGAACAACAGCCAGGGTGGCATCATCAATTGCAGCCCGTTAGTTTATTTGATTCAAATTTTGTTAATGTCGCATCGAAGTAATACTAAAGGATCTCTAATATAAAGCTTGGTGTTTATCGCTGCAAATTTTGTTTTCTGAGCAACTGTATCCTCATTAAAGGGAAAATTGTAAAGTATATCTTTAAACAATAATTCGACGAACTTGATGTGGAAAAATTCAGCCGTGCAATCAGTTTTCAATTGCAAGACTTTTGATTTCAGGTGGCCAGTCCACTTTGGCGAATATGGCCATTACAACCTGACCATCAATGATACGTCGTGCACAATTTCAGAAGTTCGGCCGCCCGTTAACAGTCATACTCGTAAGTGCTTTTCATCTTTTATTTTCTGTTGTCATCTATTATCATCTTTTATTGTCTGTCAGGTCTGACCACAGCCACTGACCGAGAACAATTTTAAGATCATCTGATTGTTTTATCCACGCTCTTTTTGCTTTTATAAGAAAACGCGCGTATTCAAAAAAATATCGCATTATTTTCATAATTTTAAGATAGCGTTCAAATTGCCACCTCAGCAGGACCCCGACAGCATGAGTATTGGGTTTTTCTGTTCAAATTTGGCGCTCTAAGAGGTCCTTCGCCGACTGTGACACGAATATTGTAACGAAATTGTAAACTAATTTTATATAATTTTTTAATGCAAAAGTTATGCCTTCGCTTCTTGTGATAATGTAATTGATGTCATAAGTTATGGCATTAAAGTCCTAGTCCTACTATTGTCCACAAACTCAAATCTGGCAGCGAAAATGCCAGTTTTCAGTCATGGTACATATCCTAAGTCATCACTATTATTCATGAGCGTGTCATAACTTTAGGAAGTTCTGAGTTATAAACAATGTAAGGAAACCATTTTCTTGGGTCGATTATGCCGCCATCTTTGCCAATACAGTCATCGCCGTTTCAGCCATATACTGGGCCTTCTTGGCATATCTGACATTGGCATTAGTATACGGCACGGCTCTCATCTGTTTCAAGTAACTTCATCTCTTATTCTTGCGCTTTTGCTGGTTGAGTACAATAATTGAGTGAAATTTCAGTCGTTTCCGACGCGTCTTCACTAATCCGCGGATTACTGAGTCTGATTCCGATCGCCTTCTAGTTGACTTAGCTGCTCCCGTACCGCGGAAACGGCGCCTTGGGTTCTTAGACACTTTTCGGGGGTAAAACTGACAAGCGCTTAACACCAGTACAGTATACTTAGCATCTACCATATACAGCCGTACAAAATTCAGCTCCTTGTTCTAATCAGGTGTCCGCGCAGCTGGTAGGATTCGCGGAGATGGTAAATATATTATACTGGTGTTCGGCGCTTGTGTAAAACTGCGTTTGTTGAACCATCTTATCGGGCCGTTTAGAATCTGCATTGTCATCATGATCTTCGTCAACTACGGCGGAGGCCATTATTGGTTCTTCAAGCATTCTTCCTGGAATGGCTTGACTTTGGCCGATCTCGTCTTTCCTTGGTACGTAAATGACGCTGCTATTGGGTCGGCTTTTTATCGCGAGCTTGTTCGAGTCGCACGAAGCATATTGCTCTAGCTTATCTTCTCTATACGACTTAAATTTGCTTAAATATGTCAAATGAAATTGTTCGAATGTTTTTCTTAGTATTCTATCGTCACATGAGGGGACTAGTGAGAGGTGGTAGTAGACAGTAGTTTATTCGGACACGGCGAAGAGACAATAAGATCGGGGTGGATAAGCGCAAAGGGATCAAGTGAGAATCTTATAAAAGTGTGTGATTGTAACGGGATGGTTGTAATAAGGGAAGAAATGTATAACGCAATCCGAAGCTGCAACAATTAGCAATTCTGAGATTTGTTGAAATTGATGGAAAAATTGCGAGTATAGGTTTATGTTCGTCATGGGTGTCTCGATGGCGCTGTCATTCGAGAAAGCTGCGATGTCCGCTTCCTTCTCGAAGTATCGCGTGTTGGTGAGTGTTGTTCGACGATCGGCGATCCTGTTCCTGCTCGGCATGTTTGTCATCAACAGCAACGGGAATAAAAGTTCGTTCGACTTTCCTTAATCGTACTGGGACGGTACACCCCCATCCTATCAGTATACGCCCGGACACGCCACACGTGCATGCGTTGATTTACTACGGTATGGTATGCATGCGCGTACGGCGTGTCCTGACGAATTCCAGATGGATGGGCCGTATCGTCCCCGTACCTCCTTAATCCCCTTTTCCATATCCATTTCACTTTTTTGTAGATTCGTGGGCGAACCTTCGCATTATGGGCGTCCTGCAGCGATTTGCTATCGCCTACTTGTTTGTCGCCTGTCTGCGTCTGTTCAGTCTGAAAACTGCTTCCCATATTCGCGGCATGCAAAATAATGTGAGTACCTTTTTCTTGTCTTATATCGCACGCTATTGATACCATTTCCACTGTTAATAAAAATATATCTAAAATCAATATGGACTTATAAACGAGTATAAACGGCATATCATTGTTAGGAATTTGGTTCGACGGAACGTATCAGTCTTGCAATTCCACTGCAAAAAGGTCATTTAAGCGGGATCTTTTGGGACAGATAATTATTCCAGTATGTCTCAAACCAAAAAAAAGGAAATTGGACAGCGTGTATCATTAAAAAGTATCACACATCTACAACCTCGCACCGCTGCGCATTTATCTCAACTGATTCGTCATTTTCAGATGTCATCTCTGGCCGGCCCATTTGTCGACGTGCTAGTATACTGGACAGACTACCTCATCGTCGGCGTTCTCTTGCTCATCTGGTGCTTGATTGTGTTCCTTCTGCCAGTTCCCGGTTGCCCGAGGTACGGTAGAGACGAATGACGTCATCATGAGACTGGCGTCATAAGAATGTTGTCATTAACACGAGACATATCCTTCTTTCAGCGGTTATCTCGGTCCTGGTGGCTTAGATGATGGTGGGCAGTTTGCCAATTGTACGGGTGGCGCCGCAGGATATATCGATCGTTTGCTCCTCGGGGATTCGCACGTTCATCGACGACCTTCATGTTATGTAAGCAGCGTTGTTTTATCCTTTAATTTTATTTTTCCTATTGAGAGCTCGTCGAATTCGCGCTACTTTCTCAAGAGTAGTTTGCTGATTAATGACCAAAAAATTGAGCTTTGGTCTCACAACGATAACGTTCAAGCGGGAAATTCAAAATTAACTATGGTAACTCATCGTTTTCGCGTCGTATCCTTGATATGTAACTCAGTCCCACCGTGCTACATACACGCAATACCATATGGTGTTATCGTATTCCCTTGGATGCACTGCGTGTTACGAGAAAACTTGAAGTACAGTGGAAAGCTTGTATACTGGCAAATGGATGATCGATATGCGTGATTGCCGTTATAAACGATTTCGTCATGTTTAAAAGATAGGGGGGGGGCAAAAATTCGGGACCGGGCAAACCTGTCCGCTCTAAGCGAATTACTGCTATAAACGATTTCTACCGTATAATACTAAAGCTAGTTTGGCTAATTTAGCATCTCTACCGTACGACGCAGCGCTTCGATCCAGAAGGGATTCTTGGTTGCATCACTTCGATTTTTACCGTATTTCTTGGACTACAGGTAAAATACCTTTCTTTCACTTTTGTATCCTAAAAAAATGCTTTCAGGCTGGTCAAATTTTCCTGATTTTTGAAAGTAAAAAGATGCAAATGAAGCGATTATGGTACTGGGCGGTCATATATGGCGTTGGTGGCGGTATTTTATGCAAATTCTCGCAGAACGATGGATTCTTGCCCGTCAATAAGAACTTATGGTTAGTGTGTGTGTGGTCCAAATTTCTTCGTCAGTAACTGAAAAACGATGTTTGGTTTCACAACGAAACGATTTACGCGCGAAATTCAAACATCACTATCACAAGGCAAAAAAGTGAAAGCGATACTTTTTTAAAATTATTTTTGCAGTTTGACAATTTTCTTAATTGTAAGCATGAAAGAAATTATCTTAACTGATTGTTCACGAAGTTGTTACTGACGAAGAAATTCGACATCATTGCTTTGCATCCAGTCATGTGGAGATTTTTTTTCTTTGGCAGGACGCCATCGTTCGCATTGGTCCTGTCGTCCCTGGCATTGCTGATCATCAGCGTGCTGTACTACACGATAGATGACAAGGAATGGTGGTGCGGAGAGCCATTCTACTTTGTTGGTGAGCAAAGCCTTCTTGACTATTTTAATTTTATAATGAACGCTTTGTAGCACTCATACAAATTTATCTCTTTAAGGTTGACTACTCCTCCAGAGTACTGTAGATGAATACTGTAGATGGATACTGTAAAAATACCTCAAGAATACTGTAGAAATACCGTTTACTCCATGATAGTTATCTTAGATGTAGCATAGTTGTGACTGACAATTTGGATATGAGCGAAGATTACATCGACGAACAATACAGAATTGAGGCATATCGTGCATGGTCAATTATGGTTAATGCGCTAGTCGTTTGCGAGGCTGCAGATCTAACCATAAATTCATGATATTATCAAGCTCGTTTAGTAGGGTATATATTTTAGGGATGAATTCGATTCTGCTCTACGTGGGGCACGAAGTGTTCGAGAAGTGTCTGCCGGTCCAGTGGGAAGTTCCGATGAACCACTCGGCCCAGCTCTTCATGAGCCTCTGGGGCGCCAGCTTCTGGACCGTTATCGCTTACGCCTTCCACTTGAACAAGTTTTACCTTTCTCTTTAGTTGTCCCTTTGCTTTTCATTCCTCTACCTTATTTTATTCGTTTGATTCATTACTTTCACCGATTGTTTGTGATATGCTGTTTAGAGTTGTGCTCGTTTTTTGTGCAATGTATTCCGACGGTTGTGTTTATTATATTCACTGATGAAGAAGATGGTGACATCGACGTTTTTCGACGCTTAAATAAGATGACGAGGACTGTTTCGTGAAATTGTGACAGTTCCAATTTTCGCAGTCACAGTTGCGGGAAATGTGAAAGTTAGTCGGTTGCGAACAAAGCTCTGACTGCGGCCGATAACACAGACTTGAAAAGAGTTTTTTTACGGCAGCCGTGGTACCTTTGCAGTTTGTTTCGAGTTAAAAGCAAATAATATTCGCCATCTGTATACATAGATGTCATCAAGCAGAGCTAAAGTCAAGCGCATAGTAGATGCACTGAAATGTGCTAGTATATTTTCATTGCGCAAACATAGACAAAACGTTGTTCATATCTTCGTTAACTAAGGGCTTTTGATACTCATTGATCGGCTAGAATTAGGTTAAGCTAAGAGGAGCCGAATACATTCCATATCAGTCTGGGAAAGCATAATCCCTCGAAGATTTATTAACAGTGATAAATTAATGATGTTATCTATTGAAAGTTTATTGTAAATGAAATATTTAAGAATATATATTTCTAATCCAAAGAGATACTTTTGATAGACGATGCTAAGCATCGATAGCGGTTGGATGACTTGTAGCATTGAAACATGCATGGTTAAGAGAACGTGGATTTGACATAATTAATTCTGCTGTTGAATCCACTTTGTTAGCAGTTTCGTCAGTTCGTAAGCCAGAAGCGGCGTTTATTCATGCACAAGTCAAGCACCTGGTTTAATATTGAACATTTGCCAACAACAACAGATTAGAGTGATACGCGAATTGTCACTCGGGCTTTGTTATTGCATGTCTGTCAGAGCATTATATGCAGATTATACGCTGTGTGCTGACCTGTAGTACCAGTCGGAGATCAGGTTAGGTGGTCCTATCAGATGGTCAGAGTCAGAAATAGGCGTTTGGAGAATCTTCAAAGGGTCTCGTATCAATAGAGCTTAACTGACTTGAGAGGGTGCGCAAATGTTTACGAGTACAACCTTGTTTACTAAAAATGTTTGCATTGCTGTGCATTAGAGAAAATTTCGGCAATTTATTTTCAAGAAAATTTGCCTACATGTATGGTGGGAAAATTTTGAGAGGATAGTTCTAGTCGTCCGACCGTTCCTGCCATAGACTAAGCCCATATTCATGTCAAGTATGCTAATGTAAACATCGTGTCATTGCATTATGCAGCCAGTACATATTAACGTTTTTGGCGCTGAGAATATTCACGTGTCGACTTTCCTTCGTAAAATGACATTTTCATTGTATGAAATATCAGAGATTATGTCAAAATTGACCAATGACTCGCAGCTGTAAGTCGAATCTGGCATCCTAAACTTACTCTCCTCAACAAAAAAACTGAGAGTAAATAGTTAAAGATGCTCCTGAGAAATATCTAACATCCTCTTTGAGCCGTCGCCGCCCTTGGCTATAACAGACCTTCAATGCTCTATCCGGCCGAAACGCCTGGTGCATTGAGAATTGAGAATTACGATAATCATTTCATATTTAGCTGATAAGAGAATGTGACAAACATACATCGATAAATATGCAGTATTGCCAAACTGTTGTTTAGAACAGTTCCCGCACGAGCAAATATTATTATCATGCATTGCCAGGTATCGCCAGGAGCTTAGATAATCAGCACGAAGCGTCAATTTACAAAAAGCGCATTTTTGCATTCTTATTGGCACAGTATATATTACCTTCCATTCCATCAACAAGTACCGGAGAGCTATGCCACTGTCAAACACAGGACTAGTTGAACATCTTTTTGTAATGGCGCGTATAGAGATATTTCCTGCTTTTACTTCGATTTGAATGAAGTTCGTTTTACGTTGCAGTTAACTGGTAGACAACTGCCTGGTTATCAAATGGAAAGAATTCCTTCTCTCATTCTCCTTGGGCTACTTGGTTCCAGCATTTTTCAAGTCACTGATGCTTTGAAAAGGCTTAACATATCTATGCAATTCACAGACTGCGGTGAGTGGTCACAATATCCAAACGACTGACAAAACTACCTTACATGTCAATACAAAATGTAAACTATCTATATAAAAAGTTCGGCGATGAGCCGTAGCGTTTTGTCAAAATGAGATCCTCTAGAGGTTGTACACTTTATTCATGCGCATTTATTATAATCTCTACCTTCTCATAATTTTGCTTCTCAAGATTTGAACATTTTGCAGCAATTTTGTGCCGTGTTATTTGATATTGTTCACAAGTGCATACTTGTTTAATGAGGTACTTGAACTGGGTTGCTAACTTATAATTAATCAAATATAGTTTTGAAGGTGATGGCGAAATAAGCAGCTTTGTTGCATCTGTCACTCCTGCATCGCTTATATATGTTGAACCGGTCGCATTCTGGTTTGGCGGTGTTGCTTCTTTCACTGAGGCGGCTCACAATTTGGCAATGAACATAACGGTAGAAGAGTTTATCAAAGATTTGCGAGTACTTTACATTACTGACGACGGCTTACCGCCTGAAGTTCAAGTGTAAGTACAAGTGTAGTTGCTCTAGATGACGAGTTCATTCTGCAAAGAATCTTTGTCCTTAAACAAAAATAGTGCTATAGGAGATGTATTGATATCAATGAACAGTCATTTTTTGTAAAAAGGGATACGTAACTAATATCTTATCGACAATCGAGGGAGAAATATAAGTAATCACTCTTGCTTAACTGCAGATTTGCAGTTTTTATACGAACCAGTAGGAAAACTGACAACGCTATCGGTAATTAAAGTTAAGCAAATAATTTAAGAGTTGCGATTGCAACAAATCTTAATGCCAAAATTTAATTTTTATGTCACAGAGAAAACTGACTTTTTCAGTCGCGCAGCTTAAGATTTTCAAAACATTTTCTCGCAAATATGCAGCCTAATCAAACATAGTGTTCTGTCTCTTGAACTGCAAGTGATAGACATAAGAGCATGTCCATAATTACGGAGTATTATTTGTTCTGATCTAATACGTAAGGGTTCCGCTTACCTCCTTTTCGAGCTGCCTTGCAATTTTTCCTTTTTGTAATTTATGCACAGGGCAACCAAATACAATGCAAACTGCAATCAGACTAAAAAAATCTAGAAGTTTTTTGAACAAATTTGAGATTCTCAAATTAAGATATCATAAATTTATCTGATACGTAAAATGAAAATTTTCATAATTATTCAACCTTTTCCTATTAGGTTTATTTTAGAGCAATGATGAATATCAGCAATACTGAGGCATGCACGACTTTTTTAAACCCAGAAGTGTGTCCACCACTTTATCGAGGAATGCTGATGTCAAGTAATCTATCGTTTCTTCAATCAATCGAACCTGGACGTTTTGATAACAAAATTTATGAAACGTTTTTAAACATATTGGAAGATGAAATCAGATACGAACCTCAGGTGAGTATTTTTAACGCCATATTATCAGCATATAGGCATTAGAACGAAGGATTGCGCAATTTTTTCAGTTTCATCTTCTAACAATTCGAAAATTCTTTTGCGTTTTTATCTGAAATCTTTCGTTCTGTTCTATAGCTATTCAAAATTCTCAGAACAACATTGCTCTACTTAAAAATGCTTGATCAACAATAAATGACCGCCTATTAAATCCATCTCTTTATTTTGAGGCGGTTTTGAAGTCAAATCAACAGTAGGTTAAAAATGCCAAATCTAAGCATTGAATAGTTTTCTGCTGCATTCTGTCGGGGACTACACCTAAACAATGTTTTGTTCTGTGAGCCATTCCGTTACATCAGTTTATGCGTTACAT
Source organism: Plectus sambesii (assembly GCA_002796945.1). Classification (NCBI taxonomy): domain Eukaryota; kingdom Metazoa; phylum Nematoda; class Chromadorea; order Plectida; family Plectidae; genus Plectus; species Plectus sambesii. The sequence continues at coordinate 18,174 of NIUQ01002106.1, forward strand.
GAAAATTAGTTTAAGTACCGCATTCAAATTTACCACTCCAACAGGGTGCAGGTAGGAAGACACTTTTGATTTCTGTTAGCATGTGGCGCGTTCGGTGCGGAAGGTATCGCAACGGGGCCCTTTATACAGCCAATCTGCCTACTCTCCAAGGTATGAGATGAGTCCATTCTGAGTGCTCTGAGTTATTTCACTATTTATATTTAATATTGAATTGTGTCATTAAAAAGTGATAGTGAGTTTCTAATTTTAGACAGTTAGTTTTCGCATAAAATTGGTCCTGTATGCGAAAACTATAGTATGCGTCAAAATTAAAGGAATATGCGTGCAGCAAAATATAAATGAGATTGAATCCAACAAAGTGAGAAGAATGAATGTCGAAAACTTATTTTTTACTCCACAAGTTGCTAAATCACCTGAGAACGGGTCGCTCAGATGTCCTGAACCATCGCAAACAGTAAACAACTCAATTTGTCAGTGTCCTCCTCCACGATCTGGACCATTTTGCATGTTTCAATGCAGTTTCAAAGAAATTAATTTACCTGGCTGCGACAGCGCCACAGAAAGTTACTACATAGACTCCTGTGAAATGACCGGAGTAATGTACTCTGATTACTGTATTCGTGATAAGAAAATACCAGTTTTGAATGATCCAATCATTGTGAATGTAGTCAACCTTAATTGTATTAGTATCAGCTGGAGCCTAATCAACTACAAGACGCAGTATTTCATGGAAATTACTGTGCAAAACGAAGCTGGAAGTCTGGGGAACATAATTTATGACGATATAACAACAGGAGCTAGAACAGAAATTAATATGACATGTATATGCAGCAACGGTCAATATAATCTTGGCAGTGCTGATCGCAAAAATACAACATACGAAAGAAAGCCATGTCTTAGCAGCTGTTCAGAATTGCAGTTGACATCGTTCACAGATTATACAGTTATTTTAAGAGTCGGCACAGGGAGCGTCATCGGCCGCTCTCCTAGTTCTAGCTTTTTTGCTGGCTCCACGACATTTACCACTCCCGAAGTCCATCCTCTGCCTCCAGTAATAACGAAAGCTGCTTTTAACGACGATCAAGACTTTGTTTCAATTGAATGGCAGCTAGCTGGAAGTTGTCCTGGATACATTAAACAATACAAAATAACAATATTATGTAAAGCCAAACAATATGAAACTCAAGGCTACTTGGATTCGTTTGACTGTCGACTCCTAAGTCGCAAGCCAGCACTAAATGCGACATTTCCTACAGAATGTAAAAATGAAGATGCAAAAGTGACGGTAGGGTCGAAATTTCTCAGCTTATTGCAATTTCAGAAAACTTCTGTTACAGTAACTGTTATAGTTTCCATTTCGAGAATCGCGGTAGCGATAATTTCTGACGTAAGCGGAGTATAGTCACGCGCAGTTTATATATGATCAGTCATCGCTCTCTCACAATCATGACCATGAGAATGTTTTTAAAAAGGGTTTAGGAACCCCATTCATCCCATACATCACGTGATTATTTTCTCGCTGCATTGTTCCACTCAGCGGACGAAGAAATAGTCAAATAGTGCTCGGTAGTTTCAATCTTTTATATTTCATTCTGTACCAGGAGCCACGTTGCGCACTATTAATGTCCCCAGCCTTGTATATCTCAAGGCATACGGCGTATCCCTAACGTTTCAGTGATTCAGTTGTGCTCATCTTCGCTTTTTCTTCGCTATGATACATCTCTTGTTCTTTTGATAGATTCGAATTGGAACAAACAACTCAATGAGTGGTGAGAGCGAGCCATTTCGAATCAGCAATGGTGGCTGGCCGTTGTGGCTGATTCTGGCCGTCGCTTCCGGAGCGTTTGCCGTCGCTGTCACTATAGCCGCTTTCGCCTTCGTCTACTACTACAAAAGACACGTGGAAGTAACAACATTTTTTCACAAACACCTGTATTCTAGCAGCTGGAGTAGCTGCTTATTCTTAATACCTAAGTAGATGCATCGATGTAAATATTATTCGGAAAAGCCCAGCGATGGGGGCTAGGAAGAACGCACATCGGTTTAAGTTAGTGACTTTGACGATCATTTACAACGCAACTTTAAGAAATGATTGCTTGGCATAGGCGACGAGTTCGCAGATTATCAAATGAAACATTTAAGATTTTTATGATCATCCTAGTAATTTCCTTGCAATCTGTTAACCTCATCGTCAACGTATAGCAATAATTTATTCGTTGTGGGTTATTGAAGATAATAGATTAAAAAATTACCGTATCGAAATGAACCTATTGCCAGTCAACTACTTTTCTCTGAGCGATACCAATACCAATTAATTGCCGTTCAGACGCTCTGTATTATTTAGTAATATTGGAACACAGCGTGAAAATTTACGTAAAGAATCTGCTTCCTATCAGATTTAATTCCAGACTTATCAAGGCGTCTATCAAACGCTGTTAAATCTTCTACACGCTCCACTGAATAACACTTCTGAGCAAGACTCCTGCCGACCAGTCGCACCGGCTCTACCTATTCCAAACTTACCGTCTCCTCAAAGTAAGCAAAGATTTAGTCCTAAATGATCAACTGACAGGTACTTTAAAAAACAAAAAGGAATAGCTCACCTTCGAAATTCTATGTAACATTTACAGTTTCGAAATTTCATCTGCTGAATTTGATCGATTCAGAGATAGTTGTAAAAATTTGCTGTATCAGAAAGAATCGTTACTTTACATTAATTCGATAGAGACTAGTGCAAATCAGTGTTAAAACATTAATTTATTTTGACCATATAGGCGAAATTTTATTCATAAACAATATGATGACATTATGCTGTGAGTTATTTGCCATATTATACATAGATACCGATCCGAATACGACTGTTTATCAAACGATCTCTGGAACGCCAGATCCTTCGTATACACCTTCACTCCAAAATTTGGAAGAAAAAAATTTGGCAAATCAATACTCAGGAAAGAGTTCGTTAACGCTGAGAGATTCACTCGGATATAAACTGTTGCCATTATAACAAAAATTTCTGCTAATGAAGTACGACCATCATGGTAACGTTCTCCGCAGTGATACTTGATCACTTTTCGTGATTTGCTAAAATGTTCTGTGAAATCAATTTTAATAGTACTGTATCTTATCGTGTAGTTAACTGCCTCGAAAATAAAATTGGCAAAGTAGCGTTTGATCAAAAATAAATAGTCTATCGAACGGCAAAGAACGACACATAATTGAGACGTTGCTCCGAGGCGCGTCTATGGATTTGCCTGGGTAAGAAGAAGTCATATTCCTTGAAAGTATACGACATAAACATCTCATAATCCCATTAAAGAATTCATGCTTTAAATAATGATCCATTGCTTATACGCTACTTAAATTCTATCATTTCTAAACAGTAATAAACCGCTGTGATTAGATTGATATCATTTTTATTTTTTGGCAATCAGAGGCCAGTTTAATGAAACTGTTTTACTCCAAATGCGATTCCGCAGCTCAGTATCTATTGTCTCATTAATGCGCTTAATATCTAATCAAATCAAGACTTTCGCTGAATCGGTGTATAACAATGTCGATCTGTCATTGACAGTATTCCGCTATCTACCATAAAATAACCCAAACTAGTCCCTTGTACAATTCTCTTGAGGCGTCATATCACCTATAAAATGAACATGAAAATTTACGAGATCTCTCTAACCTATTCCCACAACTGTCGGCACATTACGTGGAAATTCAAAATGGTTCATCGCAGTATACTTCATCACATTTTATCACAGTACAGCGCCGTCTTTATTTCCACAATAAATACAGTATAAACACGAAAGCTATGTTTTCGAGTACATACAAGTCTCAAGCGAAATTTTTTTATCAAGCTTCAGATAGGTTGAATACTGAAAATTAAAGAAAAGACAATGGCATTACCATCTTGGGAGAGAAGTTAAAAGATGATTTTAACCTCATCCCCAGCCGCCTGACAGTACTCATCTCTGGACATGTGCCAGTTATAATATTATACGTTAGGCAGACCGATTTGTTATCTTTGTTTTCCAAAAGAATATAATGTCAATAAGATGTTGTCTAAATGTCGAATTAAATATGGAGTAAATAACAATGTTGGCACCCGCATTTAGAAGGAATGCAAATTGCAAAATTGATGTTAATATTATGCCACCAAGGCCAGAATCCGACAGGGCCTCTACGGTAACGAGGAAGCCGAATATGATGGAAAGTATTGCGAATTGCATACTAATGCGCTTCGTTTGAGCTGCGCGTCGTTTATTTTCGTTTTCCTGACGCAAATCGGTCAGATTATTTTGATTTGTTGACGGCACGATCTTGTTAATTCCCAAATAAGTTGCAATGTACATCAAAATCAATATAACAATGACGATAAGATCAACAATGTTTGTGATCTTTTTCAGATAGTTGATATCTCCACTACTATCAGTTGCAATTTCAGTGATCATGTCGATATTTTCGTGTATAGCGAATATCTGATCACAGCAAATGCCAGTAAAAGATACTGCACACACGCACAGTCCCACTATCCAAGTAAACGCGATGTATAATTTCGTTCTTTCGATATAAAACCAAACCTTCATTTTAAATGGATACCGTATTGCAGTAAAACGATATGAGGTCATTATTATGTAATGGCCTAAAGAAGCAAACCAACACACTAACGTCACACGGTTGGCTATTCGCTCACAAATGTCCGGCCACTGAATGGCAAGGATTCTCTCGGGTAAAGAATGAAATGCCATAACTGATATGTCGCCAATATCCGCTAGCGCCAAGCTGAACATGATAATGTAGGACGATTCCTTGAGCAGTCTCCCTTTCACAAGAACGGCGATCACAAGAATTGTTCCGAACAAGCTAGCGTAAGCAAAGACCGCGAGAACGCAAGCATAAGCGTAGTCGTAACGGATTATTTGTTCACTTGCCGGAGAGTTGTCGGAGATGTTGTTCATTATGCCTAGAAATCAAAATCTCAGTGCTAGCTTTGGAACATAAAACGATCAAGTAACGCCGTGCTCGCATTGATGGAACGTAACAGGATAGTAACAAGTTCACAATAAGGTAAGTAATAAATAGAATGTGAATTTTCAGTGGCATATACGGTTAAATATTCATCTGCTATCCACCTGCATCTGAAGCCTCTCAGTTAAGACTTGATTGAAAATAAAAGGTTTGCAAGTAAATTTATAAATGAACGAAATTTTATCAAATCAGTACTGCCTAAAGCAACCTCTCGTTACCGCCATTAAAGAAATAGTTTCAAAACTAACCGATTGTTCACTAAGAATGTGCCTGAACAATTTATCTCCTTCGAAAAGCTCATTTATACCTGTACTGAAAGAATAAAGGGTCAAGTCGGACGTAAAAATTGTGTCCTCATGGAATAGAACGTTGATGCTTAAAAGTAGTTGTACGTGATATCTCGCGGTGATGTTATCGCAGGCAGGTTCCGTTTTGCGTCAGCGCTCAGCTGGATAGCTAAGGGGGTCAGTGGGGACGTTTATTTCGGAGAACAAATAACTCGTGGTGACAGGATTTCAACAGCATCACTGACTGACGGTATGGCTGCATTTAAAAATAGAGAAAAGCGAGTTGGTGAACTCGACACTAAGAGTAGGTTAAAACTGAAACAATCTCGCCCGTAGGTTGTATGAAAAAGATGACACGGACTATTCATTCTGTCGGCGAATAAAAGATAAGATGATAGAATTTTGACGTGTGGTAGCACATATTTACATAAACGCACAAAAAAGACGTGCGGTACGCGGTATTTCGCATTATATGTCATTACTTTAATTATTTTTGCGTGCGCGAAGCGCACGCTATTTAGTACTATGATTAGAGCCAATGTGTCCCGGATGAAATGAGACGCAGCATGTTTCGCATAGAAGCAGACGTCTGTAGGCGCTAGAAATGATCGACTCAGGAGTAATGTGGGTCGGTGATTCGAATGGAAGCATCAGTTTTTTACGTACGTCGCTCAATCATAGGGAAAAATCGTGTCGAAAATCGCAGTTTTGACGATTTCGTTTGGCGTTTTTTTCTTTTCGAGAGTTGAACGAGCTAAGTAGCATAGAGCGTTAGTTTTGATCGCGTAGCACACTTGGGCGTCAAGTTTTGCTCGATTGATCTACTTATTGGCGACTGTGACATCAAAATAGCTGTACCCACCCAACGGCCCTCTTTAGGGCCACGACCCCGCAGTGTACCACAGGGACTGGAAGCTACCCCTGCCCCAAGCTGCTACGAATAAAAAAGACCACAGAAATCGTCACAATCAATTGTCGCACATTGAAGAGCCCGATACAGCAGCATCTCCTCGCTAAGTTGCTCAGTGACCTTGACACTTATTGCCTTCCTCCAAGAATGTCAACTAAGGGGCC
>NIUQ01002107.1:0-24511 GCA_002796945.1 Plectus sambesii
CCAGTCCACAATGTCTAAATATTTCCTCTGGCAGCCAACTAACAATGCTATTTCGCGGGCTGGTGAGGATGATGTGTCACACGTATGCTAATTGAAATTTAGCTCATAGGTTTACGGTTTGAGATCGTATTGATGAGTAAAACAGCTGTAGAAATGAGCGCAAACTAAACATTTCAAACATAATCAATATTCTGAAAAGAGGCTATAAGTGAAGACGAAGATTTCTAACAAGAGTCTCAATTTAATTTGACTGAGAGTTATTTAATTATTTTCAAAGATTGAAAATATTAGGGAGCAAATAAAAGATAATAATAACGATTCCTTAACAATTTGAATTGATAATTCGTTTAACAACTCTACCGTAACCAACAGCGCTCATCGCGTGAAAGAGAGCACGCTTCATGTCCCGTTGAATTCTTCTCAAAGTATCTGATTTGTGCTCTGTAACGTGTTTCCTTTAGCTAGTCCAATATAGACCAATGAATAAATCAAATCAAACTACTTTTCTCTGATTTTTCGCGCCTTCCCGGTCGAGGTTCTATTGTCCAGCCTTTTATTTTACCGTGATCGCTGCCCAGATTTAAATCGCTCTTCGCCAAAGTGAACACTGGATCGGTTGACTTGTCGCTCTTTAGCTTCATTTTTATGGAAAATGATCTCACGGTTACAGTCGAAATAAGACAACCGACGGTATCTGAAATCATTCATAAATTACTTCACTGTAGCATCAATCAGGAAGAAGTACGCATCGACCAGTTTCCAAGCAACAATAAAAATGCTATTTCACATAAAGAGCCGATCGCTGACTGAAATTTAGGCTATTAGTAACATCTAAAAACTGTATTACGACATGCTTTCTCATTGTCTATGATGCAATAGCGGGAAATAGGGTAAAATTTTAAGTATTAAGAAAGACTACACGGAAGTGAATGAACTTTAGTTATTCCAAGGATAGGATTGACGCCGATAAGTGATATCATTAATTATATGGTTGCGAAATTATCGGAAAGTAACAAAGTTATAGTTTAAAATATCATAAACTGACAGTAAAATGATGTGATTTGATATGATCTTTAATGAAAGATATCCCGTTCTAGTTAATAGCAACATGTACTATGCACCGTCCGATAGTCCGCCAGCGTAAGACTGATATCGCTTACGCTGACCCAAATTTCACTCGATTGCACATCGGAGGACAATGCTTTTGCAGTGCAACGACTGGTTTTCGGTTTTTTGGTGAGTAATGACGACCGTGAATTGGACGGACATTCGGGCGACTCCAATGCGATGATTGCTCGAAGCCAGATTTTCGAAGCAGTTACTCATTGTTCGTATCAAACTCGTCTCGCCCTAACGCATGAGTAGTTTGCTATTAATCAGTCTTCAAAAGTCCCTCCAACCTTCACATGGTGAAGTTTATCGCGAACACATTGTTAGTTAGTAATGATAACAAACAAATGACATACTGTAGGGGTAGAAATTATTCGGTGGTATTAAATTTCGATGATTTCGGTGGTTCGGACGACCACCGAAATTAAGTACCACTGAATATTTCTAACCCTACAGTATATAAAAATTTAATGGTAAAGTTTACAATCAATGGGCCCGTATCCACACACTCAAAGTTATTGCACTTTTAAGACGAATTTCGTATTCGCTTTTGCTAAAACTAGTTCTATTTAGTCTATAAAACGCGATTAAAGTGAAGATCGTAGGATGCCAAGGGTCGTCATGAGATGCAATAGTAAAACTGCAATACATTCTCAAATTTTGCTTACAGAAAGTTCAACAACGCATAAAAATTTCATTTCAAAATTTTTAAATTCAACAGTGCGAGCATCTTGCGAGCTTTGCAATTGCAGCTCATTTCATTATATTAGTGAATAAGCTGATTAAAAAAACATGATATAAGTGCCAATTATATTTCCACTAAACAAAATGGTCATCACTATTATATCGCAGACGCCGAGAAGTTTCGCCCATTGCTCTTCTAAAGCTTCCACTGCAGATTCCTCCGTTTTCTTATCAATAACTGCTTCTTTCTTAGGACGGTTCTAAAGTAAAAATATGATAGAATAATTCAGAGAACTGTAATAAAACATTCTTTGATGGAAACATATGCACTTATAAGGATTTAGATATCCGTACCTTAGGACATTGATATGCTACATTCATACTTAGCTGATCACCAACTGCTTATTATTCTATTATGCAGTGCGCTGACTTAATGAATAAATTAAGTTCTTAGATTCGGCCAAATACGGAAAATATTTCACCTCAAGCGGTTCTTGGTTCATCGCAGTGCTTAGTGAGCTTATTTTTTGCGTTCGCCAGAAGAGCAAAGTCCGAGGCGGCTTTACTTTGTAGAGCAATACTTTCTCATGTACGAACATTATGAGAACTGTTATAATGATCCCAGCGGCTGATACAAAGATCTCGAACAGGACGTAGTTTCCTGAAAAAAATGGTATATGAAAAGTTTATTAACTTCATGATGATAATACCGTCAAATCCTTATTTTTAAAAAATCAATCGAGCTTACATTCGTCTCGAAAGGTTATTGTTATGGTATTTCTTTTACTGCTGATTATTGGTGAAGGATATTGGGTGTATTACAGAATGCATTAATATGAATTCGCATGATCAGATATTGAAATTTATCAGAGAAGTAATCGCTAATTTTGAATTTTCAGCTATCCCACGGATATGCATCACTTACAGTACCTAGCAATGGCAGTCCAGATTTGCTCCTCGGCACTCGATCCGTGACAATGTTCAAAATCACAGCTATCGCCAACAGTGTAGTCAACCCGAGGGAGACTTTCTCTTCCCGTTCACTTCGTGAATTATGGGGCGCAAATAGTCCAACGATATTGATTTGCGCAATCACAAATGTAGGAACGATAAGAACGTAAACATAATAAGCAGGTTTTCGCTGTAAAGTCAGGGTAAAGTCCAGCTCGCTGTAGGTTGCATTAGCGATCATACTAGCGCTCGCATCTGCATAGTGAGCCGTCCTTTGCTGGCTCACTATCGATATTGCATCCCACTCGTTATGAGGCTGAAATTTAACGATTAGACTTTTGAATTTCTGATTGAAGAAAAAGAAACAAGCCCTGAGGAAATATTGGTGAAAAACCAGGCACCCTATTCAGATTACAGCATTTTATTTCTATAAAAATCCTGTTACACATACAGGATAGAATTCATAAAACAACATATAAATTATATCTAAAATGTAACGTCCTTGGGTGCCAATGAAATCACTAGCGAAAATGAAAATTTGTAATCATCTTTCTTTAATTTACGCATACAAACGCATAATATTGGCAGAGTTTTATATTTAAATAATGAGTTCTAGACTAATCTGGAGAGTGAACCATCGGTCTAAGGTCCAAAAAAAGTGCAGAGCAGACAGCACAAAAGTTTAGATGGGCTACGCGCCTGATCGCGTCTTAAATATTTGGAATAGCGCATATACATCTGCTACTGATGAAGAATGTTTGGTTGCGCAAGAAACGCACGTTCAGCACAAGATCTTTTAAGTCGGTGACAACTGGCGCAAAATCCGTGTTGACAGTGAGCTGTTTTTTCTGAAACGACCACGATCCATATGTCAACGTGCAGTTTTGTGTGTCAAATGGAAAATCGGATATGTCAAAAATGCAGCGGAACGTGAGCAGCAGAGGAAAGTTTGCGTATATCGTCCCATTTTTATGCACTATGGCATTCATTCTTTCCCGCTCTATTATCTCTGTTTTTTCCAATCTGAAAAATGTAATTTTACATGATTTTTTTGATTCACGATTGCGCTACTTATCCGAGATACGAATAAAACAAAAGATAACTTTCTCATATTTGCTAGGCTTTGTGACATTTACAAAACATTTTGATATTTAACGTTAATACGGCATTCTAAAAAGTTTTCATAAAGCAATAAAACTGAAATATCCATATATTCGATCACACCCTATTGCAGTATCACCATTACCGTCCTGACTCTCAAATTCAGATTACAACTGCGCTATGAAATTAAGGTACAACTACTAGACTTAGGCAAACATCAAATTGCAGTTTTATAAAAACTTCTTACACGTTGAAAACGACTACATCGGGTATCCAAATCAGTTCAATGGGTATATTTATAGTTTCTTCTTCATACCAATCCAGCGAACGATTTTCCCAAGCGAGATATTCGTCATTCCATCTCTGAAATTATTTGTTAATATAGCTAGTGCTAATAGTTCCGTCCAAACTGATGTTAGAGCGTCCCAAAGTCTATTCAGGGGACGCTTTCAGCAAGATATCTTGTAGCTGTTGGTAGAACGCGTGTTTGGTACTGGTAACAAATAATCGATGCTTCGATAGATTTCTCAATGGGTGCACCACACCTTCCGCAACTGAATAAAAGAAATTTGCTTGGATAGAGTGCTAGAGGGTGCCGTTTTATTGCTGGATCGAAGCATTTTTGCCCCTTCTACATCCATGGGGAGGAATATACTCATTGCCGTTTTAAATCCGCCACAGTAGAGCATAAATACATGAGCAACTAAAGCTCCTTTTAATAAATGATTACTCACAAATCCTTGCCCTATCATCAGCGTGAGCGACTCGCGCAGTTCATCCTGAAACGTATGTTATGCTGTTGAATAATAGATGTTTCACATGCACAAGGTCACTATGATTGTTATTAGTTTGAATCATTTAGATATGAGCAACGCACATAGGCCTATTTCGTCCTCCTGTACGAAAGCGACCTTTGAAGTACTGTCCACTTTAACCTCTATGAACCATTTGCTTGCCCAAAGTGGCCGCTTTAAACTCAAGTTTAAGAACATAATTTTCAAACTTCAGCTATCATTTGCATATAATAACAATTATTTCCGCAGAACTAAATAATGTACGCAATCTCCCTCTTTTATAACAAAAATAGTTAAACAAGTTTCAGTTACAAGTCAGTGAACTTCTAATGGGCAAAATACAGCTTGCCTACGCAGGAAAAATTGACTTACAAGCTGAACTATGGTATAGATAATTGGGAATATGTAAACTTCAACGGTTTTTTTGGTGTTGTGAACCGGGCGATAATTTTTTGGGTAACTCTGCAGCAAGATGTCGGCCATATCACCGTCTGCCTGCGAGGCAACGGTGGCTGCAAATATTTCCTCTTTATGCAGAATGAAGGTATCATACAGCGCGCAAAAGACGCTACTACAAACACAAATAATCCGAGAGAGAAGGAGCAAAGACAAAGAATAAGGTCGCATCAAATATTCCCGATCGCTTGCAAAAACTTTGCATCGCGTAAGAAAAAAGTGCGGGTTACCTCGATTCTGCAAAAATTTCAAGCCATATTGTAATAGGCCAATGTGCACTACTCTCTAAATCGCAGTTGAGTGAATTAATTCATTAATTCAATGAACTCAGTTTAGAGAGTTTTTATGAAATTCTGCCGTGAAAATTCAGAGCTACCAAATTGTGCATAATTGTAGGATAATTTTCAAACACTTGGAAAATCTGGCAGTCTCAATGGTACCTCTTTTTTAGCAATATTTTTTGAAGTAAGAGTGCAATAATCTTCGACAGCGCAAAATAGTCGCATGTTTAAGAGGAATATTGAAATCTTTGTTTAGTGCACTCTCAATCTTTGCTTACTTGAAGTGAACTAATTTTTATTTTTTCACCTTTGCTGCTTTTGCATAATTTCATCCTCGAAAAACCCAGTTTTTATTAACACATGGCTATCCGTGCAGTGAGAAAAAAGAAAATTTTAAGTATTATGCAAAAGTAACTTACTTGAAAAGAGTAGTAGTGCAAAAGCGGGCAAAACATGATGATAGATGATGAAAAACATGATGAAGTAGTAAGCCTCTTGTAATCTCTTTTACATACGTGTGCTTGAACACCACTTGGACAATAAACTTGAAAATGCGTCCTTAAAGAGAGCGCTGTCTTTGCTTGGGACATACGAGTTTTATTTGTCTCTCTTGTCCCAATGTCAGCTAATGAAATGTGCTGTCACGCGTAACTACTGCAATAAGAAATTCGATAGCTTATTTGTCTCTCCTTTCCCGATATCTGCTAATAGAGTGTGCTCAGATGCTTAATTAATGCAGTAAGAAATTCGATATAGCCGAAAAATGTCTCCATACATTTGCCAATACTGTGAATCGAAGCAGATTGAACACAGCTCCAACAAACATTTAAAATTTAATTAGACTACATAGCAATGCGAAAACAAGCGAGGTGTTTGGTTGCCTCCAACCTCTGCATTAAACATTTTAAAAACTAACTATATTTCATCAGAACACTGACTCAAGAGTCGTCTGTGTTCGTCTTTTATCTTTAGCGTTTCACTGATCCATTTTTCTGTCATCTCTAATTCGACTCTATGTAAATGATTCTGCGTAACAGTCGTCTCGCACAAATACTAATGAAAATAGTGGGAAGAAAGCCAAGCGCAAAGAATCAAAGCAATTTCAGTCCCGTTTTTAATTGTCATTCTCACATAACCATTCCGGAAAAGGAAATCATTAAACCTTAACTCCTGAGGCGCCCAGTGCTTTTGTTCATTCTGAATATCGGCAGATTACGTTTACTTCCGCAAACGAAAGCGACAGATACTGATTATCGCCGGGCACAGAACATCATTATTATCATCGAGAAAAGTGATGACAGTAATCAGCGAGTCCAAAGAAGACAAGAAGTACATTAAGACAACAAATTCTTCGCCGGAAAAAAGATCAATTTCTCGTGACAACAGCGCATCCTAATCGCATACAACGAAGATACTAAATTCAAAACACATGACGACGAGTAGAAACATTGGAATTGTCGTATTCATTGATGTCTTTATTTCAACCGTAGCGGATAATTCCAGAATGGTCAGTGCGCCGACGCCTGTTCAGTTCCGCTTTCACATCGTTCAGTTTAGCTTCCAATGCACCTAAAATGATGATCAACCTCGATGTTAGCATTTAAACATCTGATCAATATTTTTAATGGGCCTTGGCAGTATTTCCGTTACATTATTTAAAGGCTTTGCTTCGCAAGTCTCCTTTGCACGCATATTTCGCAATCGGCGCAAATTAACTGTGAAATATCATCCTAATTGAGCTCTCCGGCCCGAAGAATAGTTTCGTGCTGGGACCTCAAAAGGGAAAAAGCTTGTCAAGAATGTATGATTAATCCTTAAACTTTGGTGTTTCATAATCCACAAGTTTATCAAGAATATTCAATGTGTGAACGAAAGCAAAAGCGACCACTGACCGGTATGCTGGTCAACCCACGTGAGCGTGTCCATCTGCTTGCTGAGAATGAGCGCTATCTGCTGCATGACGTCACCGTCGTCGCGTCAANGACCACTGACCGGTATGCTGGTCAACCCACGTGAGCGTGTCCATCTGCTTGCTGAGAATGAGCGCTATCTGCTGCATGACGTCACCGTCGTCGCCGCCTGCAGTCCCGCCACGAACGGCGTTGACCTGTTCGACCAACTGCGCCAAGTCTTGCCCTATCTGTTTCGTCTGTCCATCTACCGCTGTTTGCAGATTCATTCTACAACAATTGATCGACTGGTTTGGGATGAAAAAAAGCACTGGATAATATTTAATTTAGGTGTACTATTAGGTCACAGCGCGCTCTATAACAATTAAATGATGGGACATTTTGGAGTATTTCAAACGCGATATACGTTTTATTTGCCTAAAGAGATGACTAAATTGAACGCTAAGTTGAAAATTTTGAATGCGTAGGTGACGAATTTGTAAAAAAAGGTGACAAATTATGATAAAGGTCTTGTGAAAAGTAAGAAACAAAGAGAAAACAGCCGACTGACATCATTTCTCGCTGGAGATCGCTGTGAGTGGCGGTCATTGAGCCGATAGCGGTGCCGTTGGACCAGTCATCGACGCCGAGTGCCGTCTCCATCTGAGCGATAATATCGCCCAACTCCTGCTGCTGCTGAGCGACAAAGTCCAGGTCGTGGTTGGCGCGCTCCATGTTCGACTCCACCGCGTTCACATCTTCGCAAAGAGCCACGATCTGAAGCAAATGTTGCATTAATGAAAGTCACATCGTCTCTTATTCACATAACGTGGGCAGAGCTGCTCTGCTTTTTAAATAGTCTTAATTAAATGAAAAATATAACTGTGCTTGAGAATATCATTTGAGGTATAAAGGATTATATCATCGATCAGTTTATCACAGATGCGAGGTATGCTCGCAAATTTTTTCAAAAATAGATCAGGATGGACTAACACAGCAGTTATTTTTTTATTAAACTCAACCGTATTAATAACAAATTTATTACTGTAAAAGCTTGCAACTACTGGCATTTCAATAGCTTCACCGCGGCTACTGATCGCTATCGTAGCGTGATCACGTACGCTAAGTACAAATCAACTTACAACCCACAGCGACAACGCTCTATCCCGATACTCTAAGAAATTAATTCAATAAACACAAAATTCCATCTTGAACTTTTATAAAACATTAAAATTCGCAGCAATACGGACACATTAAAACAGGTCACAAGAAACCTACGATATTCGATATTAAGTGTATATTTAGGCAAAGGACGAAACTTCAATCTCACCTTGGCGCCATTCTCGCGCAGAACTCGATCCCAGGCGTTGACTTCGGTTGCCTGATTGAGAAAGGCCTTCTCTTGTTCTTCCACATCGTAGGTCCATCGGCTGATAAGCTGTTCGAGTTGTGCGAATGATAGCGGCTTTGACGTGCTAAAAATGCGATATATACCACGCCGTTCAATTGTTGTCTATATTTATTCTTCATTTTTTCTATTTCTCTTTCTGTCATGTGTTTTGCAAAGTGCAACTGTACTTTTTATTGACGAAACTAGCCTATTTCATAACAAACGCTATTGATCGCCGTCAATTATATAGAAGGGCTATTATCATTTTGTTGTAGAGAAAATGGTAAAGGCGTTCCTTCATTCAACTGGTTTAAAATATCAATCAAAGTTGAGTTATTCCACTATTTAATAGTTCTAAAATCGAGTGTTTACTTAAACAAATAAAAAGAGGACGGCGCAGTTCTTGTCGCAAAGGCACGCGATTTCAGTCACAAATTAGGGTTTTCTATGAACAGAATGTCAAATAGGTTCTGACTGTCTCATGCTTGTTATTCATTCGCATGCAATCTGCGCCGAGTCAGGATGTTATGACTACAGAATATGCTACATCTTGCGCTCTTGCGCTCTTCCTATCTGCAAATCACTGTTAAAATGTAGACGTACAGGCCTGTACCTACTCGTAATTCTCTATCTTTAATATATATAGTTTTGTAACAATAAATAATCTGAACCACCGAATATTCAACCATTTCATTTGCCTCCACAACATTTCTGAAGCGCGTATGAGGAACTCACTCGATAGCAGCCGGCGTCGCGACAGAGGTTGAAGTGAGCGCGGCGGTAGAGGTAGGGGCCATGGACGAGGTCGCCGTCGATGCGGAGGCCGCCGGCGCAGCTGTCGACGCTGACAGACTGAGCGACAGATTCGGCCCTGAAATTACTATCGGAATTGACATGTGGTTACAGCATTTTACTGGTAGAGGATATTTCCTGAGATATGCTATTTTATCGGGAAACGGACAACTCGCGACATGACAATTCGCGACATGATATATTTGCGACAATTCGCGACACGACAATTCGCGAAATTACGTATGTCGCAAATTGTCGCATTGATTTCACGTACTGTCGCGAATTGTCGTGTCGCGAGTTGTCATGTTATCATCTTATCTATCCCTTCACCCTCCTCTCATGCATGCCTTTCTTGAATGCAGTAAAATATTATTAGCCACAATTCTTGGTGTTTACGTGCGTAAAGTGCTATCGACAAAAGTGCGATCGACTTCAGCAGCGGTTTGCCATATAAAATCAAAGATTTCTTAATGCTGATCGAATAACAGTGATTAGATACGATAGCACAGCAATGTCGTAATTGCGGGTGAAGGTTTCTGCGCGAGCGTATGGATAAAAACCATCTGAACGCGTTCAAAACAGCGACAGTCGTTAGTTACAGCAGCAAATACCCTACCACCCAAGTGGTGTTCATCGACTTCGTAAGGACCCAAGCCGTCACGATAAAATATGTTCAATTAGCTGCTTCTTACCGGTAGAGGCGGTAGCCGATGTAGTGGGCGTAAGTTGATGCTTCTTGGCCGTAGCTGCGGTGCCGGTGCCGATGCCAGCGGCCGTCGTCGTCGACGTCGTCGGCGGTTTGAACGTCGACGACGCCGCGACGCCCGTCGCTAGCGCGCCCATCGAAGTCGACGCCGGGCCGAACAGCGGCGCCGCCGGCTTGGGGGCCGTCGACGACAGCAGTCCGCTTAATGCTGAAGGCGCTGTCGTCGCCGTCGTCGTCAGCGACGCTCCCGTCGGCTCGCCTGCAAACAACGCATTATTCCTATTTAAAAATGAAACTACTATAATTAAAATTTCTTCGCGAGGAAGAAGTCGAGTCAGGCACCGTAGTGGGCAAATGTGAGCTCTTTTTCGGTGCGAAAACACCGGTTTTTTTACCAAGAATGATCATTTTTTCTTGGTTTTTACGTACATAAATTGTAGGAATAGCTTGTGGAAATATACTCATGGTAAAACAAACGCTAAAAAGTAAATGCTTCTCACTTTTCTGTGGAGGTGCGAAGAATCCAAGACCCGACGAAGGCGTCGACGTCGCAGCGGGCGTTGAAGTTGCTGGGGGACCGAATGCGAAGCCTGAAATAAAGTCCGGGTACAATTCCACGCACGTCTCGCAATAACTCAGTCGAATACTATATAGACTTGCACGATAATTCGTCACCTTTCCATTAAAATTGTCAATATTGCGTTTAAACTGAATAGACGGTTGACGAAATTGAAAGTAAAGTGACAAAATTGAATGAAGAGGCAACGAATGATGATGAGACTCAATAAAACCAAAAAAGTTACCAGTTGACGGCGTCGCTGTCGTGTTAGCCGGGGCAACGGAGAAGATGGAGGAGGCGAGAGCGCTCGTGGCTGGTGCGGCAGTCGACGAGGCGCCGGCCAAGTTGGCAAACGACGTCGGCTGGGTAGCAGCGGGTGCTCCACTTGCGAATGAAAATGGAGAAGCTGTATTCGTCGTTGCCGGTTCCACTGAAATGCAATTATGATTTCTGACTCGGAAGTCTAGGCTGGATCAGTTGGCTTTTTAAATGTTTCGCTGCTGCACAGAGAACGGAAAAGACGAGGTGTCAGTTCCCTTACTAACACCGACTTCTTAGACGTGTTTTTAAAAGATAGAAGAATAAGATCGGCGTACCTTTTTGAGTGACGGATGGGAACGAGAGACCGCCCAGTGGAGCGGCAGCGGCAGTCGCCGTGCTTGCGGTCGTCGCTGCGGCAGGTGCCGCCTGATTGCTGAACGAAAATCCTGCAATGACACATGTACAGTTCTTCAGGCAGAAAAGGGACCGATCAGCATCAAATGCTCAAACAAAGCGCTTACATAAAAAAGATTGTCAATGTTTTGGAACGAAAGTATAACAATACTTTGACTCGGTGGAACTTTGCTCGATTTCAGTTATCATTCACGCTTTTCTAACGATTGAGTGAAAGAATTTCCGTAGCAGTTTAAGCTTAGAGCGGCATTTTCGTGTCTATTCTAATATTTTTTATTCTTAAATCACTATTCTCATTCTCATTTGAGTGTCTCAGTTTAAAAAAAATGAACCGATCTGGCTCTGGTGTACAAGACTGGCCCCAGACAATAATTGAATTAAAAGCACCATGTTTCTAACCACTTCAACTTTTTTTTTGATTCTGTTCGCTTTACCAAAATTATGAAAACAAAAATTATAGTGAGGTTTCCATCATAATAAGGCTCAAAAAAGGTTAAAGGGTTCCCTGAGAAAATTATTGAAAACCCGCAATTACCACCAGTGGCCGGAGCGGCTGCAGAAGGAGCCGAAGCGGAGAATAGGGAAGGCAAACTTCCGCTGGCAGAAGGCGCCGCAGTCGTCGCCGCTGCAGAGGCCATATTACCGAACACCGGTTTCTGACCCGATGCCGTCGAGTTGAATGAGAACGAAGAAGGCGCGCCACCAGCGGCGGCAGTCGTCGCGTCAGCTGAATCCAACAGAACGTAGCTAACGATGTGTCATTAACAAATGTCGTTATCGCTCGAAAAGGATTTAAATTTTGGAATCTGATGACTGTACCGATGGTGAGGGCTTAAACAGCGTCAGAATTACTCCAATTTTCGCGAGGTAACTTTGATCACGCCTTCGATCCCGTCTTTTTGAAACCCCGATGAATGCGAGATTTCCCCGACCGCGCCGAAAAGTTTTCTCACTGACCTTTCTGCGTCGTCGGTTGTCCAAAACTGCTAAATACGCTCGCCGCAGTAGTCGCCGGCGCGGCAGAGGACGCCGCTGGACCGAACGAAAATCCTGAAACGCGCGGGGTTCAACGTTTATCATCGTATTTTTTTAATCATTAACAAGAAAATGAAGTATTGGTCCCGTAGCGAGAAAGGTTAATAGCGCGAACGTGCTTAGTTTAGTTTTCGACACTAGGACTGCTACGGTGTTTCCTACAGCTCTCTGTTACTCACTAATAAATTGTACTATATAACAGCGCGAAATCGCCCAAAAAACGATCAGCTCACTTTACCAAAACAAACCACCACTCCTCTGTATAGAGAAAAATTTTCACTCAGTAACGGCAAAACAGTCTTTCCTGAGACTTAATGCGTGTTAAAGATAGGCTAAATTTGGCGTACTACGGTATTCGGTCTCGACGCTCGTTACTGATCGAAAAATTTCCTCTAAAGCATTCTAAAGCATACCAGTGCTCGAAACGCCGGGCGAAGCGAATAAATTGGGCGCTGCGGTAGCAGCTGGAGCGGGAGTTGTCGTTGAACTTGGCACGCTGCCAAAGAGAGAAGGACGAGGAGCGGCGGGGGCGCTGGCGGGAACGGCGGCGGAGTTGAACGAGAAGCCACCACCGCCGAAAGCGGGAGCAGCGGCGGCGGGGGCCGCAGCCGCCGTTGCTGGAGCCGTTGATGATGACAGAGAGAAGCCGCCGAATCCAGCAGGCGCATTGGTAGTCGTGCCTGATGCCGCTGGAGGCGCCCCGAAGAGGCCGAAGCCCGATGGCGCCGCTGTCGTCGTCGCCGCTGCTCCTCCTGATGCTGCTGGCGCTCCTCCGAATGAGAATCCACCTTCTCAAAAAGGTTAATTGAGCTTTTCATATGGAGGAATTATGGCAGAGTCATTTTAGGTGGTAGATAATTACATTTCTAAGATTGTGAAATTATTTACATTTCAATTTCGTTTTTCTATCACATACATTTATATATCAATCGAGCTACCATGGCTTTAACAGCGTGAAAATGGTCCTAAAATAAAATTTACGAGGTTTCTGCGTAGTGTAAATGTTTATTACGAAGTTTTTTGCCGAGTTCTTCCAAATAAATAAATTTCGACTATATTTTAAGCCAAAGGAATTGTGACACTTATAGTAATACTACATGTACGATGTTTACGAGAGTTTTTTCAAATGATAATGAAGAGTTTTAGAAATGTGAACTCACTAGACGCGCCAGAACCAAAGATGCTGCCCGTTCCAGTGTTGCTCGTAGTTGAAGCGGGCGAACCAAACGTGAAGCCGGACATCCTGCTCGCCTTTGAAATAATCGATGACCTCTGGCGATCAAGAACCTAATTGACAAAATAATAGTATTCTTCAAAAATCCACTGAACAAGGTTCCGTAAAATGATCCAATAGAAATATTCATTATTTTCATAGTATTTGAAACGTATTGCCAAAGAGTTGGAATTGTGCTATATAAGATATTACGGTCGACGGATCAGCAGCAGTGAATGGTGGTAGAAATTATCTACAAAACGACTAACCCATCGCCAGTGCGTTACACAATTAGTTAAATCCAAGGCACCATTGTAATTTATTCTAATAAAGTCTTGCTGCACGTTTGGATCGAGCCGAACCAATAACATCTATACTCAAACCGTCAGCAATTCAAGCAAGTATTAGTCCACATTTTGGCGATTAAAACGCCATCTCTCGACCGAAAACAACAGTTCCACATTTCAATAGAATTTTTATTCGTAGACGGCGAAAATAGATACGCGCATGGTGGAAAGCAAAATCGAGATAAAACTAAAAACCTAGCAATTATTCCCGATTCAACAGCATTCAGTATGAACAAGCAAAGTACGACGCGAGCAAAAGGAACTGTTTAGTCGAAGCCTAACAGCCACAAAGGCATCGGCTGCAACCAATGGAAATTTGTGCTCAAAAGAGAGCCTTCACAATCGCGGCTGTTCGGTCCACCTTTAAGAGACTTGTGTTGAGAGTCCTTTGAACAAGCGCCTAACACCAGTACTAATTATTTCTCCTCCCCGCGAAACCTTCCATACACACGCGGACGCCTGATTAGGGCGAAGTGCTGAATTTTGTACGGCGATTTACGACAAATGTTAAATATTTTGTACACTAGTGTTAGGCGCTTGTGATCTTTGAACGACTCACTGAGCGAAATGCCTCTCATGCCCTTTTAAACAGCGAATGGTCTCGAAGCGAATACAGTAATAACAACAAAACATGAGCATCAATTGCTGCCCGCTGCCTCGTCCGGCCCTTTCTCATCGCGCAGAACCATTTGAACTGTTTGGAAGAGTGCCGCCGCCTCCTTCACGCTGCTGAAGTTGATGCAAAACGCCTGTAGCTCAATGTACAAGTCCTGAAAAATGATCGCGCGTTTATTGTCTTTTAGGATTCAACAACAATTGTTCTTGAAATAGAAAGGATGTGTTATGACACTGACTCCATGTACAGCAAAGGACCGAAGGAGAAAACGAACCTTGACGCTGATGAGGCGATTCCGTATCAGCGACGACAGGAAGACGCAGACCATTCGGACGAGACGATTCTGCGTGAACGGACTATTCTTAATCTCCTCGCACGACCGGATGCAATGTGACACGTAAAAGTTGAGAAATTCCTCTGGCACTTCGACAATCTGCAATTTATTCGTCGTGTGCATGTGCATGTACCGATTGAAGTGGTTGTGCAAATGCAACAGGAGAACAAAAAAAATCATACCGTAGTTAATCGATTGACGACTTCCATGCCATGCACCGATAGATCCATGTTCACCAACGCTTCGAAATAGCTAAATAAACGACAATATATCAAACAGAACACATGGACTGGTTATTCCACTCTAAATTGAGCAATGCATGAGGGTATTTTCAAAATTCTCGACAATTATGACATAATTCGCTGTTTTTTAGATATGACTTAGGCGTTGATAATACAAACGCACACATTTCCAGCTTGAATTTCTCGGTCAACTGTCCCGCTTTGCTCGTACCACGTTAAGTAGGCTTAGGGTCTTAAACGTAAATAACGCGAGCATTGCAAAGAGTAGGAAGGAGATAACCTGCTTTAATACACCAACCCAAACGCCCACTCTCCGTTAAAGGATGGCGATCCCTATGCAGTAGGAAAAAGCAAAGAAATGCAATTACGTCGAGATCTCCTTCGTCGGAATGAGAATGTACAGCACTTCGACGGCGATCATAGGATTGTCTTCCACCAATTTCGGCAGCTGAAATAAACATACGAGAATATATCGGACATTTCTGTAAAACGAATTCAACAAAGTATCAATTTTTATTTAGAAAACGTCCAATTTAATTTAAAGGAATCAGTATTAAAGCGGAAATGTTAAAAGCTTTTCTCATAATTTGTCACTTTAGCATTCAATTTCGTCATCTTGTATTCATTACGAACTCGAGTTTGGTGAACATGAATGAAAAAAATCACAGACTTGTATACAAAAGTGACAAATTAGAATGAATGACGGTGTAACAGCAGATATTAGGGAGCGAACCTTTTCTGGTGACATATTGACTCTCTTGACGAGAGTGTCGTCGGCTTTGAGCGCTTCGATCAACTTATTCGACTCGGCCGTTTGCAGTGGACCGGTTAGCGCCTTTTCAAGAAGTTCTAAATTGGTATCTTTGGCAGTTTCCGAACCGCTGCTCTTTTCTTTCGCAGAATCTGCTCCGCTCGGCGATGCCTAAAAACGTCACTCAATAAATTTTGTGTAAAAATACGATTTAAAACTTTTTTAATAATTCATTAAATATGATACAATAAATTTGGAAGCAAATGATATTTACAGTGTCTCAGAAGTAACTTGGAAGTGTATCTTTACTTCTGGGACTGAAAAAACCGTAAAATGAACGCACTCGACGACTAGATGTGGTGGACGACGTGGCGGACACGTCTTTGGAGGGTGACTTGGACGAGTTCTTGCTGCTCTTAGCTGGCGACAATGTCTTGCTAGGAGAGTCTGTCGCTGACGTGGAACCAGCATCCACCCACATCGGTGTGAATCTCGACGCCTCGATCGAGTGAAGAAATATGAACTAAATAAAGGATTCTATTTATACGTTCCTTTAGGATGGGGTATCAAGTTGAAGCGGTTGAACATGATATTCGGCTATATTCTGCTTATTGATATCGTATAAGAATTTTTGCGAGATAAATGAACCAACTTCTCAGAGATACGTCTCAATAACATACAGAACATGGCGCAATATGTCGATCAAAGTTCATGAGGTAAACAATGCCTAGCGTACTTAAAAAATTAAAAAAGGGCATGCAGGATATTTCAAACGAAGAGACGAGAACACACTATCAAATCTTCCACTTATACGCTCCTAAAGCTGCGTGTTCTTAACTAGTATTCTTCACCAAACCCGCAGTCATGCCAAAACAACAACATACTATGATGTGCGCATATATGGATTTTCGGTCAATAAATACCCCTTCAAGCCTAGATTAAAATAATAAATGCCCAAAACAATTATTGCAAAAATACAGTAATTTGATTGAAATAAGCCAAAGAAAAATGGAAATCGTCGCCTACTTCATTTTCGCCGACATGGAGGGGTGGAGCAAGTCGTATGAAGTCGGGTGGTAGAGGTTTGCCGAAGGCGGGAGCATCGTTTCCCGCCAGCAACGACTCGCACGCCTGCAGGGCTGCCTGCTGCTCTGAGTAAGCGCTGAAAATAAGATTCTAAACATTCTGAACATGACATTCCTTACTCATAATTATTTCAACGCTTTTATCGGAACTCCGTAACCTGCTTTGAAAAATTCTGACTATAAAAGATGGTAAGTTCGACTTACAGATCTTTGCCCGCGTCGGCGTCAGGGACGCGAATGACGCTGGGTGCCGATGTCTTCGCGATCAGAGGGAATCGTGACTGCATTTCAACAACCGATGCCTCCAGATGAGACAGATTGACCGGCTGAAATCAAATCGACAACTATTTCTTTTCCTATCATCAATTATCACTTCTTATTTTACTTATTTCATTCATTTCTACAGCTTCCTTCAAGCGCTCAGCTTATGATGTAACAGCGGTAATATCTCACGAAAAAGTTGTTATTCTTGGTGAAAAACTGTGCTAAAGCCCCACAGAGCGAGATCATCTTTGCCAACTTCAGTGTAAGGAGAAATTTCTTGCTAATGATCGAACAGTATTGACTGTAGTTTTTCAATTACATCTCATGCAGATAACAAACGACAAAAAGTTTACTTACAGGGAGCGAGGGAAGTTCGAGACTGACGATCTGATTCGGCGTCTTAGACAGTAGATCGCGTCCCGTTCCATTCAGCATTTGACCCATGAAGTACTTTTCTTGAATCGACAACATTGGCAGATTGCCAACCAAATCTTCCGCCGCTCTCTGCTCCGACTTGTCGCTCTGAAACATAACCCTTGAATCTGTACCTTCCTCTCAGGTGAAATCACTGCTCTGTAGACAAAATTTCTAAGTTAGTAACAAAAAATGAATTGTTGGCCCGTTGCCATAAAGGTCAGCAGTGTGAACACCGCAGCGAACGTGGTCAATTTAGCTTTTGATACCAAGCATGCTTCAGTGTTCCCTGAGGCTCTCTGTTATCGAAAAAATGGAGAATTACATTTAAAGACCCTACATTAAGGTCCGATAAACAACCCAGAACTGCTTCAGTTCTACCAAAAACGTTACGCACCATAAGCTTGAGAAGAATAGGAAGAAAGGGGTTGTCAGTGATTTGCTGTCCATTGCCATTATAAACTTCGAGCAGAAGAAAGATGGCGACGAGTCGCTGGCGAGGGTCAGGCGTGAGGTCGTGCTCTCGGAGCAGCGCGGCGATGCCCAAGCCGACTTTCAGCGCGTCTTTGCCGCTGAACGACTTGCGGAACGCTGTCGAGATCTGCTGGAACGTCTGCGCATCGTGCGAACCCAGGAGTCTGAAAATATTCTTTTGACGAACAGTGTGATTTGGTTATATCGGTAGTTTTGGTCGTTCCCTCAAATACCAGTATAAGCTAATTTCACTGTAGAACTAACGCTTAGCGTTCAGCAACTGAGCAGAGAATTAAAATTAAAATTTTAACTAGTAACGAGAAATCGAGCTATACGGTAAAAAGCGATCAATGGTCATCATAATTCAATCAAGTTGTGCGCCGCCGAAATTTTTACCATTTCCACATTAAAGACACATTAGTTGAAGGCAATAATTTCCAAATTAAATCAATTTGCAAATGTCCTCCTAGACTTCAAAAGTGTCCTTCTTCAAAGTGGAAATGGAGAGAAGGTAAACAAAAAGGCTAAAAGTAGCTTACGAGTTCAGGGCGTAGACGTCCTGCACCGTTAGGCCCTTCATCGTTTTAGGTGGCGACCAGTATGGCACTACTCCTGTAGAGGACGATTATAATAGAAAATTGAGAGAACTCAGGCAAGTAGACGCTGTTGCGTCGCGCATGTATTAAACGCGTTTTCATCAAGAGCTAAACAAACGCCAGTCCATCTTATTATTCTTTATACCAAGCATCAAATGCCATTCCACCGATTCAACAGTACAAGAAAGAACAAACATTGACCAATATTTCACATCAAAAACAAAGGCAGACTAAGAGCTGACGCATGACAAACAACGAAAATTGTTTTGGGACCAATTCGCTCGCGAGTAGCCACGAGCAGACAACGGTGAGAAATAAAATGATTTGATTTATGCGCAAAATAGTACCATTTCCGCGCCATGGCGACTCGAGACGCTCAGTATTAAGCGCATACTTGAATATCGTACACAGTTACTAATCTGGTCACCTTCACTTCAGTTAGTCAATAGCTGGACACGTTATTAGCCAAGATTAAATATTTAAGATCCTAACTAGCATCGAATGCAACCACAATCGCGGCATACAATTTAATACTTGCTCATGATTGTAATAAGCAGCCTTTCCCATGTATACATTTTCCAAATGAAGAACACTGCAATTCCAGCGAAGCGCAACTTGGCATGATGCCAAATGACTTGGCGAAATTCCAGGTTCAGCCTAGCCAAACGCCATTTCGGCTCCCTTAGCATCAGCTGTGGAAGCATAAGCTTAAGTGTCCTACAGTGTCTTTCATGAGAAAAAAATGCTCAGGTATGCCTATTTCTTGACGGGAGGAGCACCGCCGGGCGGCGGCATATCGGCGGGTCGCTTCTTGTTAGCGGGGTTAGGCACGGGGTGAGTCTTGACGAAGTCGATTAGCACATCTTGAGTGATCGGGTATTTGATGCTGTTGCAAACGGCGGTGGCCGTCTTGAACGCGTTAGGAAGACTTTTATCCGTCCGCTCGCGCATAAACGTCCACCTGCAATGCTCATATTGCTATATTACGTTTTGCAGTAGTGACGTAAATTATATGATGGAAACCGTTTATAACGGTATATAGGTGAACCGACAGATTTCGGACCGCTGTTAGAGATTACCGTTAAGAACGATTTTTGTACAGGACAAAACGTCCGAAAAGTCATGACCATCCTAATCTGATCGCTACAAACGAATTAAAAATATAAATGATACTCTTATAAACAATTACTACTACAGTGAAAGAGAAATCACTTTCTCAGAATATTCCATATTCGATACAAAAGCAGCCATAATTTTCTGCCCGCATTAGAGCGTCCCTTAAATGCAAAAAGAAACATGACTAACCGGCCGTTATTGAATGCGCATTCGATGATTCTCTTGTCGTACTTCTTCATCTCAGCGAGTTCTTTGCCGGCAAGTTTCATTTCGGCAAAGGGAGTATCGAGATGCTGCACGTAGAGATAGCCCTTGGACTCGGGCAGACATCCAGGTCGCTGCTCGCGAACGATCTGCAGCTTGAAATCCACCGAATTCAGATGAGGCGGTTTCCACTTTAACACTCTGTCGCATCGCCCTGCTACGTACTTCTGCAACAGTCTTCTTTTATATTTATCATTGTGAGCATTTTAATCACTTTCTCTAATTTATTTTCGAGTACATGACTAACTTTTTACTTCTTTTGTCAACTTTGCTCTTTTGAGCTATTTTCGATTGTTTGTTGACCAAATAACCCACCAATGCAAATGATATCGCTATAAACGCTTTGAACCGTCTCTCCCATAAACGCAACTTCAACAAAACTACGCAACAAGAATCCATCCTAATAAATTCATATTCAAAAACAAAGAAAACACTCAAAAGTAGAGCAAGAGCAAAAAACTGACATCTTCGACGGGTTGGAAGATAAGTCCATCAATTTCATGCGGGAGGCTTTTCTGGAATTTGTCGCTAAAGAGCTTCTCCAACTGCGACATGTCCCAAAACTCCTTCACCCGTACGCTCATCGTCTCTTGCGAGCGAATGATCTCTCCTCGCTCCATTGCTATCTGTCGCGGCTCCACGACCTCTCTCTTTATGCAAAGCATTCGTCGATCAAAGTCGCAGCCGCCCACGTCTTGACCCTGAAATAAGCGAGCTTCTTATTTTACACTAATAGAAGAAATTGAGTGTCTGCATGCTTCATATACCGCAATTAATTGTGCCAGAATGCGGTCTATTTTATATACTACTGCGAATTGGCAACCATGTAACAACTCTACACTACCGTCATCACGCGAAGACAACTGATACTAATGTGGTGACAATGCAGATTTAACTTCTCTGCTCTCAATTCTCGACAGTTTCATGAAATAGTCACTGGATAATTGGACCGTCAACAGTGAAATCTATGACTTGCAAACAAAGGCAATCGTCTGCCCAAAACCTTCCAAGGCGTCGAATATGTTATTGCCGTGTTCACTGAAATAAATTTCTAATAATTCCATATAAAATGATCACAGCTTTTCTTAACAATCAATCTCGGTCTTCTGTCACCTGTGCAGCGCTCTACGTCTTCCTAATAATTAGCAAACCATCCACAGCGTAAAACGCTCGCAATCGAGTGAAAGAAATAACGCTGACCTCAAATTTGATAACATCGTAGATGAGATAGCGTGGAATGTTCTGCTCTCTTCCTTGATCAACCACTTTGTCGATAATCATCTCTCCATCGAGCAACGTGTCTCTTATATGCCTCGGCTCTTTGCGATGAGGAAACCTCAGGTTAGATATCAAAAAAGCGTTGTGATCTCGGTCGAAGGCGTACACCTTGTTTTCGTCTTCGATTAAGAACATGTACCTAAAGAAATAAAATGAATATTGATTAGTTGAATTATATCGATTGACATAAATTGTTCCAGAGTTATAGAGTGAAATAGGCGTAGATTCTTAAAGTGTTATGTGTAGCAATTATTGCAGTCAACATTTCGTCGTAAAGTATAAGCTGAACTATAGCAATTTCATGGCATGCTCGAATTTCTCGAAGTATATTTTCATACGTGTTTACGAAAGCTAATAATTTTTCATGCTCATGTTAACATACAACTTTTCGTATCAAAAAATGCGTCTGTTTTTGAAATACGCCCATTGTTAGCTAAACTTTCTACTAAGAATAATTCATTCAGCACCTAATCTCCCCAGGAAGAAGTGATGACTCCGATAAAATTCGATAAAATTCAATAAAATACCGTACCTAACGCCGTCGGCTTTCCAAGACACTTTATAAGGGCGTTGCCCAATAAAGGCGAGATTGTTGCGTTCAGGCGACTTTTCCATCGAAACTGGCTGACTTCCAGGAAACCCGTTTCTCCGATACCCGCACATTTCTTGAGCCTGAAAAGATTCGTTTTGTGAGAAGTATCTCAATATTGCCCCCTTCAATATGGCAAACGCTGATTAATTAAGTAATGATTGCTGTACCCTGATCCTATAAGATTCTCGCGAGTGCTCAAACCCTGTCTGGACTCAATTCGGACTCAATCCTCAAAAGTCTCCAACCTTTTTCTGTACTTTCTGCCTGACAGAAGCCTCAGAGACATAAGTGACGCCGGGTACAAGTCCATCCATGAACACGGGCAGCGGCTTGGAAGTAGGGGTGGCAGACGTTGACGGCGTCTCCTCTGCTTCATGGCTGTTTTCAAAGCACCACGAGGGTCGTTCGGGCGCTTCCGGCGCGTCGTCCTCGTCCCCGTATCTTCTGAACAGTTCCTAAAAACAGTCACTTTACACTACTGCTACACAGCAACATCTGAGGCCAATTTCGTGAAATAAATGTTAATTTAAAATGCGGAAATTTAATTACATTTAAAATTCGTCTTATGAAATTGACCTCTAACTCAATAGGGCCATGACTTCCTTGCGACGTAGAGCAAACAAGAATTATATTTATCGCAAGTCACTAAAACAAACAACGCACTGTAATATAGTCTTGCTTGTAAATGCCCGGTTCTCTGGCGAGTTGGAATTCACGAAGAGACGCCTCGATGGCCCAACCGAAGACATTGGTGAGATAAGCAGCAATAAGGAATCCAGTACGATTGAAGCCGTGAGTGCAATGGATGGCGATCAGCTGGTTGGTGGGATGATCGGCAAAGAATTGCCGGACGACGCGAATGAAAGCTTCCGTCTGCTGCTCGCTGGGGCTCGCTTCGTGCCCTTCTAGTGGCATCTTCTTGTACACGCAGCCTTCCCGCTCCACCTCCTGGCGACTGTAATAACGATTCGTTTTCGTGAGGTCTATCCATAGACCGATCTTCCCTAAACCGCTGTTGAACACCATCTGCGGCGTGAAGCGATACTGCTCTGGTACCTAAGCATATAATGAAGTTTATAAGTATTACGGATCGACATTGCTGTCTTCAATACTAGATGTTAGGACTGGTCTTCCTGCTACATCGAATACTGGCTTGTTCAGCAAACAACGTCTTAAATGTTTGTACTTCCGAAATAACACCCATTATTCTCCATATTGAGCATAATATTACCTTATTAGTTCATACATAATCGAGAATTTCATGACAAGGAATTTTTTTATAATCATAGGCACCTTTTTTCATTAAAGTAAAAAGCTAAGATGCCAATATCACACAACAAATGGAATAAAACGTGTTACTTCTAAGCATAAACACGGCCTAATAACACGCAACCGAATCAACACCGTGGAGGCACAATCGCCCGGCGGGACGAACATCAACCCTTTCGGTGTAAATCAATCATCGTTTCCACCGCATTATTCTACAATTCAACAAAGTATGAATAAAACTTTACCAGTTCATCGTAGAGCGTACAGAGGGGCGTTTTGAAGGGAACAAATTTATTGGCGATGACTTTGCCCTTGCGTGGACAGCGCATCCACCGGTCGGGAATGCCAAATCTCCTCGCTTTCTCGAGCGTCGGTCCGTTCGGATCCGAGTACAGCTGTTCGTTTGACATCTTCTCCACGTTTTCATGGCTCATAATTGCGCTTTTCAGTATTACTGAATAGAATCAATAGTAGAGCTGCCTTTTTTAGTTTTTCTCAAGTTTAATGCAAACAGCAACAACAAATAACGAATAAATTGATAAAGTTAGCGCCCGTTTATCGGACGTCTTATTTCTCTTTCAATATTCACGACTTTATAGCTTTCTTTGAAGCTTTAAAAACGATAGACGAAAAAGCTTTTTTGCGATTTCGAAAACACTACTGTAGAGACGGGCAAAGGCGGTTTCGACCAGTCGCTCGCGCTCGGCCGCGCGCCCGTAGTTAAGCGTGCGTACGATTGTGGTAGTGGGATTACGGTAACTCTACAGCGTCGAAAGTCCGCTGGAACAATAAGCTAATCAACTCATGGAATCTGCTTATTGACCGACAGAGTGTCACTTTTGTGATGTCTCCGCCACTTTCTCGGCGTCCTCTTTGGTGTGGTACGTCAGTTCAGTTTGTATTGTTCGTAGGGTCGCGAGTAGGTGGCGCGCAATATTCTTCCGTTTTAGATTTTTGGCGATTTCTGTGGAAGGACGGAAACTGGAAGCTTCGTTCCCGACGGATTCGGCATCTACGGGACGAATACCACCAGGGTGAGTGTTTTTTGACTTTTTTTGATGACGTTTAATACTGCCCATTTCGATTTGAACGTTAAGTACGTAAAAATGGCCGATATTGAAGGTTTTGTTTGTTTCGAGTAGAATTGCTCTGGCTACAAAGAAAATTAGCTTCGGTTCCCTAGTGCAATGGATAGAGAAAAAGTTGACGATTCCATTGCTATATCGATCAAAG